>CM032889.1:31980236-32267736 GCA_019176425.1 Megalops atlanticus | reverse complement strand
TATCTCCTCCGTCTGTGAGAAACAGTGACTGTATTGTTCCTCCTGGTTGCGTTCGCGGTAACAGATGGGCTAACAGATGGAGTGTCTTCTCTGGCTCCATGGCATGGGCTTTTCTGGGGAGGCTGCGGAGTGTGGCTCCCCTGTAGCTGGAAGTCGCCCTCTGCTCTCCCTCCTCAGAGGTGGGGAATACCAGCTCCTCACACCCCTCCAGATGCCCTGTGCTCACCTGTCACCTGTCACCTGTCACACCAGATCAAAGGGCCGCACCCGGCAGTCTGCGGTCTCGATGTCTCACTGCCCTGCTGCCTCACAAGCACTTGAGAACCAGTCCCGCTTCAGCAGCAGTGATAGATCGAGTCTCCCCACCGGGTGTCTCAGGATTTTGGGGAGCTCCTCGGTGCTTCTCCCACTTCTTAGTTTTTTTTTTCTCCATGGAGATCAGAGTGTTATCACCATGGCAGAGAACAGTAAGGGCAGCTTCTGCTCAGTCCCTAATGTGATGTCTGATGGTGCTGGAACACCTTAGTGGCTATCTGACATTCCTCTTCCAAAGCCTCTCCCAAACTCCTCAGCCCAAATTTCTAGTCAGCGGCTATGGCTCCTGTAATTATGTTGGTCAGCTGGCATCTTTTAGCCAGATCGGGAGAGCAGGGGGAATTTGATGGTCCCAGGGGGCTCCAGGGGTCATTTTCTGTGGCTCTCTCCATGTTTGTTGCCCATTCAAGCTAATTCTCCAAAACCTCACCCAATGCACCGAAGAAGCTCTCTCACAGAGGGGATCTGATCTCCTTCCACACCGAGTCCTTAAGCAGACATTTCCGCTGCACACTGACCGTTTGGGCCTCCCTGGTCTGTCCGGCTGCCTTCACACCTGTTCCCAGTTTTCATGGGAAAGATTTCAACAAGCAGCCAAGCAAGAAGTAAGAACAGCTTCCATTTTTTGGCTCCTCTGTTATTTGGGGAGCATTTTGACCTGCTTGCCTCACATAGTCCAATGAACACCCTGGTAGTTCCTGTTTTGCGTTAGGATCAGTGCCTCCAGACCCGATCTTATGCACGATCTCCAGGTGAAGGAGAGAACTATCCATTATTTAGCACAAGTGACGCTGCACCAATCCTCTGGTTGAGTTCACTCCCTTACCTGCCATCAAGGTACTTCATCTCCTCTGAGGCATTTAAGGATTAAGGATTGGCACGGCATCAGCAGAGTCACAGAGGCTGTGCCAGCCTGTAGTGGTTAAGGGAGAGCTGAGGGGGGAAATCTGTTGGGGTGGAGGGGGGCTGTCTGGTCCTGCCAAACAGATATGCTGCCACTTTGACTCTCAGCAGGTACTGTACAGCATACTGGAAATGAATGGATGAATAAATGCAATGGATGACTAGATAGATGAATAGATGAATGTAAATCTGCATGTAGAAGATCTCAGTGAAATCTCTCTCGGACATCTCTCTGAAGCATGGCTTCCAAAATCTTTCAACACGTCAGCAATTGTCTCACAGAGAAAACAGTTCCTTGTGCCAGAATAGTTGATGCTTTAAGTTATAGCTGTGTGGTCTGAATTGATTTGTTCATCAACTTGCCTTGTGTTGATGAAGAGAGTAATTGATCCTGCTGATTTTAATCTTGTCAGGGCAGTTTAATTAACCTGAAACTCACAGTATGGTTGTTTGATGAATGAAAAATCATTACATTTACTACTGTAATCTGAAATTGAATGAAAATGGTTTTCAAGCATCGCACAGTTATATGAAAATAAACCCCTTAGTAACAAACACATAACACATTTTGGTGTGTATGACTGGGAACCAGCAGAGAAGATTGGCATGTGTACAAACCTTTTTGGTTCTGTGAATATTTCTGTTAAAAACTCACAAAGACAAAAAGGTTTTAAAGCAACAACACAATGTACCGAGGTACATTTATCCATAACAGGTCCAATTTATGTTCTGATTTTGCTGGCTATCAATGCTGGCTCACAGCTAAGCACACTCAACTATCATTTCCTTTCTCACACACATGGTCTCCCTCAACATTCTGTCCACATTTGAGGAGGGTTTGAGAAAATTAGCCCAAACTCTGCTGTTTTTACAGTCACTGCTGTAGCCCTAACCGACAAGCTCCAGGGGACATGTCAGCACTATAATTTATCTATTTTACTGTCAGCGGAAATAGTCTGCAGGAAATTTCTGTTAACCACAATTTATGCAAGTTTTCTTTTCCTCATGTAATGCATAATTGAAACTAATCTCTGCCATATCCTTGCAGCAACCAGAAAAATATTTGCTTAAAACGGAAAAGGCTTATGGTCACTGTAAATGCTTCAGTTCCATTCAGTCTCCTTAACCTTATATTGAAATGCAGTAACCCCTTACAGTACTCCAGCATGAGGACATGCATCATGCCTGGTACATGCACTGTGAATGTTAAATAATGTCTCCATGAGACCTCCAGTTTTAAAAGTCTGAATCTGAAAGTGTGAAATTTTGCTAAATGGTCTTATTGATTTCTTGTATTTTGTCAGGCTTTTTTCCCCGCTTTTCTGGTATCTGCACAATCAGGAGAAAAATCATCACAAAATACAGGCCGAAAATCATCCAGCTATTATCTTCAGATCAGTCTCTTATGCTGGTAAGTCTTATGATACATTTACCTGTCTGTGTTTTAACAGGGAGTCGCTGTGTGGCCATTGCATCATAAAGGAATAATATTGCTGCAGTGCTTTTTACAGTTTTTACAGAGCTCTCCTCTCAGACCTGCTCCAGATGCTACCTAACGGAGGGGCACATTTTTATGTGAAAGAGCAGATGTCATTTCTCTCTGTGTCTGAAGGCACAGGGGCCTGCAGGGGAGGTTTGTCTTGTTTGGAGTTTATAAACAGGTTCAGTAAATATTAGCCCATCTTCTGTCATTACTCTCAGCTCCTGAGACTGTCCAAATATTCTCAGATAACAAATGCCCTGTAAATTGAGTCCAGTTTTTACATTTCCTACATCGACTAAGATACATTATTCAGTATAAATGAACCAACACCAAAGATTATCTATCCATACTACTAAGAGCAAAGGAAGCTCTGTCCCCCTCATTGTTGAGCCAAAAATTACATCACCAGAACCCTTCAGTTCAATGACTTGGATAGCTAAAGGAACTTCTCACCCAAAGAGAGAACAGAGAGGGCATAGTCACGCCAGTGATGAAAGATCTTTGGAAAGACTGGTAAATTGAATCAGCTTCATACTGAACATGGTTTTGCCAAGGCTTAACGATGATGTAAGCAGTGCGTAAGAGAAGCTGGTAACCTTGACTGCAACTCTAGGGGAAAAAAAAACAAAATGTGATCTGGATTTTAAAAATGGAATGTAAATTGGAGCTAAAAAGTGAAATGTAATCAGAATAAATCCTTGTTTGCTGGCTCAGCAGAATGCTATATCCAGTCTACATGGCTGATGTGTTCACTGTGCTTACAGCAGAATGCTGTGCTTGAAAGAAATTGTGTAACTTGCTGAGGGGTACAATGGCTCACTGTGGAATCAAACCAGCAACCCCCAGGCTGTGAGCCTAGCTCCTTAATGAACACACCACCCTGAATAATCATCTGCTATTTGCTCTGTCTCTCTTCAGTTATACTTTCAGTACAAGTATCAATATTCATGAATAAGTGTGTGTGGCTTTCATTCACAAATGTATTCTGCTTTTAGTATACCTTTGAGGAGAAATCCAACTCCAGCATCATCTCATGAATACATAATTCATAAATGTTCTTCCATTGGCATTCCCCCAATGACATCATCCTCATCCTGGCGTATTAAAGAGAGGCTAATTCCAACCTGTGCTGCAGTCAGAGTAATAGGATGTTTGAAGCCTAGTCCCTAATTGGGCACATTGTTCAAAATTGGGGAATAAGTGCAATTTGGAAATGATAAAAATAGAGGTGGAGCTCCCAAAAAGATCTCCCAGAATGTCTATTCCAACAAGAATAAACTATTGGCTGTTGTGATTACAGAATTTTCATCCATAAAAAATAATTCTGCATGTTCAGTGAGGTTATGATTACATGGGCAAGATTACAAATCAAACATTAGTGTGTGTGTGTGTGTGTGTGTTCTGTCAGTGTACAGTTTCTTCTCTTGACTACATCCCATTGAATTCATTCCCCTGACTGTACACTCAGGACTGTACACTGTGTACTGTACACTAACAGAGTACTGTACCCTGAGGACTGTACACTGAATACTGTACACTGAATACTGTAGACTGAGTACTGTACACTGAGGGAGTGGTTGTCTTTTTTATCGGTGTTCCAGTGTTTTCTTTTATAGCCTGTTGAGAGACCCTCTGATCAGTTTGTATTCTTTTAATCATTTTTATGGTCCTCTTTCCTCCATAAAACATATGACTCGCTTTCTCATAAACAAGGATGAGTCAGCCCACTGTTTTAGCCCAACCATGGCATGCGATTCACATCATGTCCGCAAATGAGATCAGAAACATACGCATAAATGCATCTTTAAACATGAACACTGCCATAGGTGTTGGCAAATATATATTAACAGAGTACGTTTCTGAGGCTTCTTTCATATACAGTCATGTGGATCCAATTAGGGCATTGGTGTATGACAAAAACCCTTATTAGTGATGTCACATTGTCTGGTAATTTGATTCATATTTTTTGCCATTTGCAGCATTACAACATACAGAGGAGAAGACAGTTGTGCACTCAATGCTCAGACACAGTGCTTTCTGTTTGCAATATGATTACAGAAAGGGATCACATTCCCATCAGTACTAATTGAGTTAGCTCTTGCCCAGGACACCATGATGGAAACTGTCATAATGTGCTGAGGATATTCTACTTCTCTTCAGAGCCATAATGCATTTATCAATTTCCCATACACACTCTATCATATCTCTCAGCAGGTCTGGATTCAGCTGAGACTTTGCTGAGGTAATGCTGGAGCTTCTCGGGTTTTGTCTTTTTATTCGTGAGTCAGTCGTGGATGTGGGGGCTGTTGCTGCTGTTACCAAACCTATTGAAATTCAGGGTTCTCATATGGAAATGTTCCCTCAAGGGTCAGCTTGCATTTATTTCCATGATAAGACCTCCTTGTCTGTTATGAGTGAGCACTTTTCCAGTACACACACAAAAGCATATGTATGATTATGAAATAATATAAATATTGATGTCTTAATACATACAACAAGTCACACTTGTTCTCTAATGAAAAGAATAACATTTTTTGTTGCTTTCACAGGAACAGTGCATGATTTGTATTTAGGTTTGATATTTGCTGTTTTAAAGTCTGGATTTCAATATGCAGACAATGATTTGGTTTCATTCACTAACAGGTCTGTCTGTGATATTCTTAGTTGTCGGTAGATCATTTTTGATTATGTTCCGGCACAGAGTAAGTATGACATGCAGAGTAGATGGCAGCATATATCCTTATCGTGCTGATTCAGCCCTGTCTCTGCAGCTTTACCAGCGTGTAACCAACAAACTGCGTGTGCTTCCTCTAGCACCTAAATACAAATGGCTTCATATGTGGCATCTTGAAATGGTGAACTGGGATCAATAAAGCAAAGACAAAGACTGTATCTTTTCCCGATGTTTCATATCATTTTATGGTTTCTGTCTCCTCAGAAGGAGTTTAAAACGCGTGCTTGTGCGGGAAGCCTAACCAGCAATGGTTAATGATCTACTAAGGCTAGAGACACGCGCTGTTGGAAATCCGCGTGACTGCGCTGCAACGCTCTGCGCGCTGAGGGCACCCTTTTGTTGCGGCGAGGTAGAACCAAAGCAGCAGAGTTTGTGAGAGGCGGTCACGCCATGACAAAGGCTGTCACAAATTTGACCGGATAGCCAATGGAAAGTCATTTGTGCATGAACACCGCGGGTTCCAAATCCTATTTGCCTCTTTGTCTTGCGCGTTTCATTCCACTTGTTTTCTGAATGGAGCAGATGGGTGCCGAGGTCTTTGAGAAATACAGAGGCAGATGTTTCAATACTGTAAGAGAGGCTTTTCGTTCGGCGTGCGCATTTGCATTTTTACACGGCCCGACTGCTGGCCGACTGTGCAGCTCAGCCGTAAGCAGCCTGCCTATCAGGCACGTGGGACTTCATTTCATTTGAATGTAAAATCCATTGTGTACATTTAAATTATGTTGACTCAGAGAAACAGGGTCGTGAACATTCATCATGATAAATCCTAACTGCCAACCCCATAATCTGCATATTCCTTGAAAAGCAGGTCGGATGCAGTCATACATATTATAACCGCGGCATTACTGGTTCTCCCCGCTCCTTCGGTGCGTAAGAGCAATTTCAGAACCATGGACAAGTCCCCGGGCTCATAGCAACACGACACTATGAGGCTGAAGCACATGACTGATGGAATCTGCCTGCCTTAAGTTTACAATCACTCTTGTCAAAAGGAGTACGTTGGCAAGGAAATTTTTAAATTGTGAAAGGGCCATATCATTGTCTTGCGAATTGTGTAGGAAAATTACGACGGTCTCCTCGTCACTTGCGTGGATAGCGAACGTGGAAAATAAATCCACGTGCTCCAGGATGTCGTGAGCACAGCAACTCAACCGTGTTAACTGTAGATCGCACCCTCCACATTCCGGATACAGTTTCCTCCTAAGCGATCGCGCGGAGCCTCGCTCCAAGTGCCGGGGATGAGCGCCGCGCGCTAAACCTCGAGGGGTAACGTCACTCCCCCTGACAGATCCTCTTGTCTTCCATTCCCTACCTCCACATCGCTTTAGAAGACGGCACGAACGCATCCATTTTTCAACGCAATTTTGAAATGTTAATCAAACAAATTCTGACTCGACCTTTTTTCCCCCCTTCCTTTTTTCGGTGTCCGCGAGGCGTTCTTCGGCGGCTGGGTATGCACCCTGGCACGAGCGTATGTAAATAAAATAGGAGAAGGTCGCAGAAAGTGGACAGATTGCATCGAGGATGATTTGTGACAAAGGAGAAAGCATCAAGCTACAGCGGCTGTAACTTAAGGAAGGGGCTCATAGCAAAAGCGTGTTTACTCTCGGATTGAAGATATTTGTAATCATGCCTGTTCGGAGAGGTCATGTCGCACCACAAAATACGTTTCTGGGCATAATAATACGGAAATTCGAGGGACAAAGTAAGTGTTTTTTTCATTTATAGTAATGACATCATATATTGCCGTAAAGTGTTTTACCCAGCAAGACATATGTTCAGAGCTTCTGTTTCATTTTGTTTGTGCCCTGAAAGTAGGAGTGAAAACCAATAAAACTGGGCGGCTTAACATTTGCAAAGTAATTTATAGGATGCAACTGGAAGGAATTATAAATGTTAAAATAAGTGACTGACTATCGTTTCCTTGTGGACGTGGAAATGTTATTGCAACAAACTGCATAAGCGTCATGAAATGGTTAATAGAAGATAACGAATGGGAAATGAATAAAAAGAAAAAATACCAACAGGACGATTGATGAATGCATTTAGTTGCATTTAGTAGGGTGCAGATGTATCACCACAGATACGTATAGTGACGCTCAACTCAAGTACTGCAATTCTTTGCTTGACATTTTTACAAATCGTAAAGGCCGTTAAAGCCCAGTAACAAAGACACTGATCATTTTAAACCAAAAACGTGATGTTGATAAAATATGTCCACACAAACAATTCGGATGTAGCTCTATGCATACAGACATATTGTGCACACTCATACAAAATCCAGCAGAATAGTACATACTTCCTCTGCAGAAAATGAAGTCCTTGATCTAAAATGCAGTGGACATAAGTTACTCCAGGGGTATTAAGTCAGCATACATATTTTGTTGTATTATTCATACCGTACAAATATTACAAAACGGTATTGATTTGTAACGCATGAGACAATGCATTGAGGCAGTTTTTATTCTATTCTGAGAGACTACTAACTGTGTGCATCAGAGGAGGTATTTCCTGCCTCCTTTGATGTGTGTTGCTTATTAAACGTTTACATTGAAATTTTGAGCATGTGCACACCTCAGGCCACTTAATTGTATTTTTTCATGGGGAAGAAATAAAAGCCTGACTGCTTTCCTTGCAGATAAGAAATTCATAATAGCCAATGCCAGAGTGCAGAACTGTGCGATCATCTACTGCAACGATGGCTTTTGCGAGATGACGGGCTTCTCCAGACCGGACGTCATGCAGAAGTCGTGCACCTGTGACTTCCTGCACGGCCAGCACACCAAACGGCACGCCATTGCGCAGGTGGCCCAGGCTCTGCTGGGATCCGAGGAGAGGAAGGTGGAGATCACCTACTACCGCAAAGATGGTGAGTACCAGCGGTCCGGTCATCGCTGATCCCCCATTCGAGAGTGTGTGTGTGGTCTCCGGGTGGATTTGAGGTCGCATCCCACTGCACCCTGAATCGAGGTGCCTGTCTGTGTGGCTCTCAGCAGTGTTTGCACCTCATAACTCACGATGTGCAGCAGACTGCAGAGTAATTACAGTTCATCCTGGGATTCAGAGGGATGTTTCTGTTGAAACATCACTTCCACTCTTGATAGGCTTTCTTCTGTCAATGTGCCTGGTTGATTTATACTCTTTAGAAGAATGATTAACTTCCATAGTGAACCATTTGGGTGACCAAAATCAGGCCTGGATCTAATGTCGAGTGACCATGCCCACTGTTCCAGAGGGTGCAGTATTGTATCTTGTTAACAATACTCACAGGCACAACGCAGGCACATCCAAAGCAACTGGATTATAAGAAGCTTGGCAAAGCCCAGTGTAGTCTCCAGCACAAACATCTGAAACCGTAGCCACCTTAAACACGCGGTGATGGACAATTGAGGTTGCCTGGTGCATTAAACTTTCAGTGCGTTATTGAAAGTTAAGGCACGCGCTTTGTGATTGGATCGACTCTCCGCTTTGGTTGTGTCTGTGTCTGATTCCAGCAGACGCAACTTTGCTTTGCCAGTGATTAAAAAAAATGACAACAGGAACAATGGGGGGTCCTTCTACTGCTGAATATTGCATGGAGACAAAAATCAGCCATGGTTCGATATGACAGCTTTCATTGTTTTGGGGAGAACGACACAGCGTGATGCTGAGGGAAAGTTTTAATCAGTGGTATCGCGTATCCGAAACGCAGGGGCAGACAGGCGACCTATAACAATGATCTCTCTCTCTCGCGAAGAATAAAACTAGCATTGCGTAACCGGGGGGAGCTGTAATCAGTAGCTTTGCAGGTACAACAGCAGAAGGCTGAATATTGCAGTGCAATAAGGCCTGGCACAGAGGGGAAATTCAGCGCTGTTCAGCAAATCATATCATCCGCTTTATTTAGACATGTTAACCATAAGCCTTTCTCGCTGCCTGAAAAGACTGAGATACAGTTTCATTGTAAATGGGGGGCCTTGGTCGGTCTTTTGTCTGTTGCAAACAGTGCAGGCCCCAGATTTCTGTTTCTAAATTGGATCCTTTGTCAACAGGGAAGACGTGTTTGTGGAGTGACTTTGGTTGGCAGTTAAATAGCTGGTTTGAACTGTGACTGGCAGCAAATGAGATTTTAATGAATATAGCAAGGTCATGCAAGGTTTAATGTCATTTCGGGAGAGTGACGCTAATGTCTGTGAAAGTGAGTCTGCACTAGGCGTCCTTTACCACAGCATATTTAGCAGCTTCATCAACCTGCATATTATCATATTTCCCAAATGCACAGATGACAGGTGGACAAACAGTGTGTTGCATGTCGGAATCCTGAAACATGAACGTATCCCCCAGGACTATGCAATGAAAATTGAATCTGGTCATTTGCATCAAAACTTTGCATGTAAACAAATGTGCCTAGCAAGCAACCAGCAAAGGGGTTGTTCAGTTCTTGATGGCATGTTCGGGAGCAGATTCAAACGTCTGGTTATTTTCTAGTGCCATATTTGTTGGAATCGATTGAAATCGGTGATAGTGCCGCAGTGGATGGCAAAGTGATGTTGCAGTTAATGAAGTGCACTTGTAACCAAAAGGTTGCAGGGTCAAATCCCAGATGGGGCTGCAACCTTCAGCAAAGGTTTGAGAAGCTTAATTTGCCTTACTTCAGTAAAATGATACTATGTGGAAATGGAAACACTACATCTCTTTGGGCGAAGGCACTGCGTAGCAAATGAGCTGTGCCTTGCGCCGTCTGCCGAGCTGAGGGCAAGTGGCTTCGTGCCCTGCTCAGAGGTGTGCGCTGACAGCTGCGTGTGAGCCAGCAGATGCTGAAGATGTGCTGTTTCAGGGTTTTTGTTTTCTAGCACGCGCTCACTCGCACCCCATCAATCACCGCAGTACGATAGTTTTAATGAGGACGCAAATAGCTTACATGATATTGATCTGCAATCCTGCAGAACAATTATGATAAATCAGTGTCTGTTTGTGGCTTTTTCTGCACTGTCCTTCACTGAGCTGTTTCTCTGACAGGCAAAGTGCTGTCAGAATCTCTATTACACAATGATTTACTATAAAGGTGTAAAAGTCTCTGGTGGGAAAAAAAAGGACTGTAATTGCAACCCGGTAAGAAAAGGGTTTTGACTGAATTTCACATCAGGGCTTAGTCGTGGTTCAGTGATTTCTCCCCATGGGTACTCCGCAGAACCAATTTCCTCTCATCCCTCTTAATTCCAACCTCTACTGTTCTGAGGAATGGCCACTGTGCTTAAAAACCCATGAAGGATTCCCTTGCCTTTGCTGAATCAGAATACTGCAGTACCTGTGTTATAGTGTGCGTGTGTGTGTGTGTGTGTGTGTGTGTGTGTGTGTGTGTGTGTGTGTGTGTGTGTGTGTGTGTGTGCGCGTGTATCCTTTTAGTGAACCATAAACAATTTATTTCCCAGATGTACTCCATTTTTGTCATTCAGGGAATATTTTATTTCACGTTTCTCAGAACTGAAATGCCCCGATCAGGGGAGCCAGATGCTTCCAATATCATTATCTGAGATCTGTTTATCTGTCTGTCACTACCTCTCTCAGACTGTGCCGATCCTTTTGTTCATTCATGTGGAGTGCCTCCTACACAGAGGCCCGCACACTGCGCCTCCCTATACCCTGTGCCTCCCTACGCCCTGCACCTCCCTACACCCTGCACCTCCCTACGCCCTGCACACTGCGCCTCCCTACACCCTGCACACCGTGCTTCCCTACACCCTGCACCTCCCTACACCCTGCACACTGCGCCTCCCTACACCCTGCACCTCCCTACACCCTGCACCTCCCTACGCCCTGCACACTGCACCTCCCTACACCCTGCACCTCCCTACACCCTGCACCTCCCTACGCCCTGCACACTGTGCTTCCCTACACCCTGCACACTGCGCCTCCCTACACCCTGCACACTGCGCCTCCCTACGCCCTGCACACTGTGCTTCCCTACACCCTGAACCTCCCTACACCCTGCACCTCCCTACGCCCTGCACACTGCGCCTCCCTACACCCTGCACCTCCCTACACCCTGCACCTCCCTACACCCTGCGCCTCCCTACGCCCTGCACACTGTGCCTCCCTACACCCTGCACCTCCCTACACCCTGCACCTCCCTACGCCCTGCACACTGCACCTCCCTATACCCTGCACCAGTGCAGCTCCTGCAGCCTCCTCTGCGGACGCAGCGTTGCAGCGGGTGTCCTGCCGCAGGCTGAAACTCGGGCGGCGTTTTGTGCCACCTGAAGGCGCGGGACCAGCTGACCGGCAGGGCGCAGCTGTTACCGAGCGCGTAACTCAGACCTGTTTCCCGGGGTTACGCACTCACAGCCAGCGCGTGTTTTCCTGTGGCCTTACCCACGGCGAGGCAGAGCGTCCAGCCAAACGCCACCACCTGTAATCAGAGAGTCCTGCGCTGGCTTTTGCAGATAGGATGCATAATGAACAGCCAGCGAGACCCGGGAACAGCCACCAGATATGCGGCCCTATCCAGATCTCTACATTTTTAATCCGCAGGTGGCTGCAGTCAGTCAAAAGGTCTCTCCCCTCTAATCAAGATGAAATCCAAGTCTGACACCCTGCCACGGCGGACAGATAGTTTTACAGTCTGCGTGTGGAACAGCTGGAAATGTGCAGCCGGGGGGGGGCCATGGGGGGGTCAGAGGAGCTGCGTGCGGCACCATTACTGTGCTGGATGGCCAATCAGATTTTTTTATTCACTGACTGATGATGATGGGCCTGCAGACATGATGTAAGCTGTAAGACCCTTTGCAGTCTATCAAATGGAGGCACCTGTCACTGAGCCTGTGTGTGAGGGGGGGAGAGGGGGACAGGCGGCATCCCTGTGCCCCCTCACCCACACCTCCTCGCTGGCCCTCTGAGCTCTCCTGCAGAGACCCGGGCACAGATCCATTCAGACTGTGAGCATGCATGACCCGCCGCTGGTAAAGACGTGGTTAACGACGAGGGAAGCAGGTGGGGGAAGACCTCTGTGTGGATACCGCACAACTACCTCTCACGGCTTTCCCCATGCTGAAGGAGGTGGCAACCTCCGGGCACGCCTTTTCCCCTTGCGTTTTCGGCACACGTGTGAATCGGATGAATGTGCTGGAAGCGCGGGGTTTCGGCTGGTGAAACTGCGCTGGTGTTCGGAGAGGGCACGGGTGTCTGTTGCTATGCACACGCCGCCGTGGTTCTGTGTGGCGTATGGCACATGGGCGCGCACCCAGCGAAGCCGACACACTAACAGGCCAACAAGGTTTGCAAACACCTACAACAAACAGCAGCAAGGCAAACAGGTGAAGCTCGAAGCTTGTGCATCTCGCCGGACCTCACCAGAGAGTCAGCCTCTTTCCACTCCCTTACCTACGGAGAGAAGCTAGCTGTCTGTCTCTGTCTGTCTGTCACTCTACCTCCTTTCTCTCTCTCTTTCTGTCTTTTTCTCTGCCTCTTTTCTCTCTCTCTCTCTCTGTTTGTTTCTCTGTCTCCTTTCTATCTCTCTTTCTCTCCCTCACACTATCTCTTTCCCCTGATTACCATCATCGCACTAATCAAAATGAGTTTCACAGCTGATTGTATCAATCCAATGAGATCTGTTCACCAGGATTACACTGAGGTACCAGACAAATTTCAGAGATTTCTATCACCCTCAGATGACTGGCAGCTGGATTTACCATCTCTGCAGTGTAGAGCTCTGGCCGCAGTGTGCGTGTGTGTGTGTGTGTGTGCATGTGCGTGTGTGTGTGTGTGTGTGTGTGTGTGTGTGTGTGTGCGTGTGTGTGTGTGTCAGCAGGATGGGGGCTTTGGTTCAATTGTCATTTTGCATTCCGCACAAACACAATTTGTCCAGCCTAAACGGCTATGAGGGAGGGTAGATTCTGTGAATCCTGAAGGGACTGTTCGAAACGCCGGCGTCTGGAGAATCTATCTGACAGCCGGGTCCGCGCATTCTTGGCTTGCTCTGTGGGCCCGCGTTGAAAAGTTAAGCTGCTTAAGCCCACAGTATGGCTGAAAATTGAAACAGAAGGACAGCATAGACCGCAGTGATGCAGGCCAAAGTCCTGCCCATGAAATGGGGCCCTTTTTTGGGTTTTGCTTCTGACAGTAAGCTGCTGCTGTGTAATTTGGAAGTGCTTTAGCTAGGAATTGTTGTAATACATGACTGTTATTTGCAGATTTATCGCTATTTATTGATTTTTTGGCAGATGTCGTGTATTTTTATTTAAAGCCACAACATCGGGTGGTTTTAGATGACTTTTAATAAGAATAATTTATTCAATTCAATCCAATTCATGTAGAATAAAATGGATAATAACGGCTTTTTCAGATTTTTGAAGTGATTTGAAATTGCAATGGTTGGTAACCGTTTGGTGGTGTGTGCCTCTGCTGAGAGAACCACCGCTGGCGGAGCAGATGTTAGCATTAGCGCCTGCGGGCGCGCCCGGCTCTGGTCCCCAGCGTTGCGGCGATGTTGCGTTCCACGGAAACCCGACGCCACGCAGGGTGCCGGGTGCCTGGAATTAAACGGGTGAGTTTGCAGGGTGGGTGGGCTGTCTCTGACGCACTGGGGGGGTGTGTGGTGTTAGTGGGTGTCGGGTTTCAGAGCCTGAGCCCACATGTGCCCCCCACCGCCCCCAGAGAAACCACTGCGGAGCGGGATCAAGGGGTTTCGAGGGTGTAGGTGTGCTGCATGAGCCCTGGATGACTGCTCCCCAAAAGGCCGCATGCATTTTTCATCACCCCCGGCCTATCGGGTAGCGCCCCCCCGTAGCGAAGCGCTGCGCTGCTGTCTTCGGTTGGGTCTCATGCGACTGAAGCCAGCCTCTCTGCAGGGAGGACGGTCACGCCAAATAACACAAAAAAACCAAACTTACTGCATGTGATTTTAGCTCAGGTGACGCAGAAACCCTGGCAACCGAACCGAGGCGTTCCGAACCGACGCTCACGCAACGAGGTGTCCTGTGCCCCCTCCAGGTGAACACAGGTTCGAAGGAGGAGGGCTGTGTGGGAGATCAGTGCTTTTAAACCCAAAAGGCTCGATTTATCTGCATATCAAACATGCTACATATTCCGCCTTTTCCTCCAGCAACCAGCAGTTTGGCCACCCCTTTTTAATGGGATGGAGGAGGGGAGGCAGGAGGTAGTCAGTGTGTCAGAGAGGACCATGGGTAAGGGGGAATGTGCATGCGATCAAGGAAACACGCCTGCCCCAGAAATCCAGATATTGCTTAATATTGAATGGATATTTCCGTCTCAGGGAAGCCTTCTTGAATCGCGTCCAGTGGCCACGGAGCCGCCTGCGTGAATTATTGATGGCCGCAGCTTTCTCTCTGGAGTTTGCCAGCCGAGAGGCCGGCGTCTGCGCGCGCGTGTTTTCTCTCTGGCACACTCCGACACCAGCCCGGCGAGCAGATGAGGAGCCCCACCATAACGCCGCGGATAACGAACGGAACGTGGCAGGAGTAAATAGCACCGCGTCGGCCCTGTTAGATCCCCCTTCACATCACCTCGTCTTAAGAAATTACCAGCGCGTTGCAGCAAAACCGCTGCAATCGACTGCAAAATCTCTACCTGGATTCCGAATGGTAAATGTCTGGGGCTAAAAATATCATGCGGCGCAGAGTGCTATATTTGTCTTTTTCACTCTCAGCTGCCGGTGACAGGCTGGTCTAACGCTGCACAGTTGGCTGCACGCTCTTGTCAGGTGAATATTTCACTGTAATATTTAAAGAGCTTAAAATCTGGAAGCGTTGCTGTGCGTTCAGTCCTGGAACAGCAGGGATGGCTTTATCAGCTGGAGAATCAGCACGGAACTGATACATCATGCTTTCATATATTAAAAAAAAACTGATCGTGGTTATCACGTGTTTTGGTGTTCAGAATCAAGTGGATTGATTGGTCCGAAGCTTTATACTGAAGGGTCACTTCAGTATAAGCGCAAATGAAAGTGTGTTTCGGCCCAGGCTTGCCGTTGCACGTAACCCTGGTCCTGTTCTCTCTGCTGTGTGCAGAAGGGAGCGGGGAGAGAACAGCGTGGCAGTGCCTTAAATCTGCCATGAAATGGAGTGGGAGTTTAGAGGAGAGCACTCAGATCAGCTGTGAGGGAGTGAGAGCCGTGCTGGGCGGGTGGACAGAGGAGGAACGGAGCCCACACCTAACACCCCCTGCAGCACCTGCGGAGAGACCCCAACACCCCCTGCATCACCTGCAGGGAGACCCCAACACCCCCTGCATCACCTGCAGGGAGACCTGAACATCCCACTGCAGCACCTGCGGGGTCCTGTGTCAGTGGTGAACCCCAAAAACTCACTGGCAGTCACTTACTCACTTATAAACTTAAGTGTCTTTGCAAACCCATTCTGCACAGCACTTTGCTGTGTTCCATTGCACTGGAGTATCCTATCTATCCTTTTTTCTATTAAAAAAGCACTCTACACTAGCTTAGCACTTAACTTAGTATCTTACTGACCTCTTGTAATGCTTCTCGATAACTACTCTTAGCATAGTGATGGTCTTACTTAGAAGTCGCTCTGCGTAAGAGCGTCTGCTAAATGACGTAATGTAATGTAATGGAATAGTTCCTCTCTTCCAAAAAGTCTGAAATATATCACTTTCCTAATTTGGCCATCGGAGTAAACTGTCTGGCTAATGGACATGACAGGCTGCTGATGGCGTTATCGTGAGGGAATGTTATTCCAGTTTCTGTGGTTGCATGTTTAACGTGAATCTTTGCACGCTTAAGATCAGCTGTTTTTACTTATCTTGTTAAGCCACTCCATTTTAAAGTATATTTTTAATATGCAGTAACAGCATGTAATTATGAAGTTTTTGCCCTCTTGCCTTGCTTGTACCTTTATAGTGGGTTTTCTCAAAATGCCAATATGTGCTCTGTAATTATCTGAGGCCCAGTGTAACATCGCCATAGCAACAGAATCCCTGCAGCAAATATAGAATCATATTCTGCGCTTGTCTAATCCATGGTGGCAGACTTCTTTCTCCTCAAGGTGAGGGTCGCATCACGTTTGAGCCGCCAGCTGTTTTCGTAAATATTGCATTATCTATTTCATTGACAGAACTAGCTCAAAGATGCATTTCCCACTCCATTCAGAATGCCACTCTGACTGGACACGTGCACACGCACATGCACACACATACGCACTCACACACGCACACACACACACACACACACACACACACACACGTATGCATGCAGGCACATGTACACACATACACGCACGCACGCACACACACACACACACGCACGCACACATGCAGGCACATGTAGACACATACACACACGCACACGCACACACACACACACACACACACACACACACAGGGAAGTCACATTGACCACAATCACCATAGATACAGTATTGTCACAACTCAGCTGGAGAAAATAGAACAGAATAGGTTAATTTTATTAAAACTTCAATTAAATCACTGATTAAAAACCTCATACCTGCTTTGAGTGGCTCTGTTGGCAAGGCACTGGCTTTGAGCCCAGGCTCAAAGGTTTGAAATCCGGCCTGCCATGTTCCAGTAAAGACCAGGATGGCACAGTGGAGGGGTAGGGGAGGGCAGGCTGACCAGGGTTTCCTCGTCTCATCGCTCTCAGGCACACTGAGATTCAGGAGGTTCCTGCGAGCCGCTCAGATGACATCACTGGAGTAGCACCAATCCTACAATAAGCTCCGCTCCACCGCAATGCACCGTGGGACTTGTAGTTATAAATAGTTATTGGCTGAGGAAGATTCCATTAGTCTCAGCTCAGCACCCCTGCCTGAGAGCAGCAATTGTCCTGGTGATATGAGATTAATATATGATTGGCAGTTCCAAACAGGGCTGCATAAAAGGTACCAGCCGTGTACTCAGATACATTAACTGGATTTCAGAGAATGGCAGGTGAAGATAAAAATAGATCCTTTTGCCAGCTAATTTAGTACAAACTTGAAATTACATTGGGCAGCAATGAAAAACAGAAATGAATGATGCCAGGTACTAATCCCTGAACAAATGAAAATGTGAAACATGAATTGGGTTCTTTGATATTTTTCTTCTTGACGTCTCGCTGAAGTACAGCACAGCCAAATATAACACAGAGCTGCCATAAATCAGGGTATGTGTGAAATGTGTCCTTTTGGCAATATTAGAAATGACTTATTCCTGACATTAAAGGCATGGAATATTAAAATGCAGAATTTAAAGGTGTGTGATCATGTCATTTTTTTTTGTCCATGAATGTACAGTCCAGTCGTAAAAAGTGTCAGATGCATATGTGGAAGGGTTTTTAATGGCAGTATTATTTCTTTTTTTTTTTTCTTGGCACCACAGCAGTGGGAAAGCAGATCAGGTTATGCCTCCATTCATAATTGATGATATGTGTCCTTATAGGCTGTAGTACAGAGTCATGTGATGGATTGGACTGGACATGCATGGATCCTATACTTGTTTAATAATACAGATCTGTTTAATGATACCTCTAATCAACAGATCAGTCTTGTTTATACACACTGATCTGGGACTTATGCCAAAGCACTGACAGTTCCAGTATGAAGCAGATCATTGCATACAATCTGCTTAATTTTTAAACAGCATTTATTGTATTTCCAGCTAATGTATTCTGTTGGATCGCACACTCCAGTGTGTAATTCTGTTAAGGAGTAAAATGAAAAATGAAGCATTCACGACCTATTGATTTCCACTGCAAATGTATTTTGAAAGATTACAAAGAGATTTTTTTTAGCAGCAAATTAAAAAAAAACCACAAGGGTCTGTGATATCAGCCTTCCATTTTCCTTTGGAGTGTGCTGCACCTGAATTGGAGACTGAAAGAATCACACTATCCACAAAATGTAAGCAGACACAAGGGCCTCTTAGCCTGGTTTCAGACAGTCCCCATCTATCAGGCCTCGCGTACATCCCTGGATTAAATCAACAAAAGCATTTTTTTTACTCACAGCTCGGAAAAAGTAAGACTTGCATTTCATTGTGAGTCAAGGTTAAGCACAAGTGTCGAGTCTCCCAAGTGGCTTAGACAGCAAAAGCACTTGCTCCAAGCACTTTTAGCCTTTGGCCCGAGTTCAAAACCGGCCTTGTCATTGACTGACAATGACCAGGGGCCCACATCAGCGGAACAAATTGGCTTTGCTCTGCTCCGGATAGGTTGGGAAGGTCAGCCAGGGTCTCCTCCTCACTCTGTGCTCAGTACCGTTCGACTTGCTGGGATACCTGTGAGGGACTCAGTCAGACTCGGGAGGGTGTGCCTCTCCTCCCATGATGCACTGCAGGACATGCCTTCCCTCCAGGACCGCTGTTGGGCTTATACTGTGGGAGACAGTTGATGCAGGGGCACCTGTGTTTTTGAGGATTGTGAATGCTCTGCCACCCCCTCCCTTTTTTGAGTTCTCTTCGCACTGGTGATGAGCTTAAATGTATAAAAGGAAAGTTCTAAAATTTCATTGTAAAAAGGGCTAAAATGTGGTACGATAAATAACCAAAAAAGAAACAAATGATGACTGAATCAAGCATACAGCATTGCTGTAAATATTGCAGATATCTCTGCATGTGATTTTATTAATTTGAGTTTATTAATAACCGTGTGTTAAAAGAGAAACTTGTGTGTGTCCAGGTTCAAGGGCAGAGATGTCTGGTTTATGTGATCGATACCCAGTAGGAGTGGTGTGTTCCCGGCTCTCCTGAGATGAGATTTAAGGTGACCTATAAAAAAGCAGAGTTGTGCTTTTTAAGGGCCATCGGCACTGACCTCTGCTGTCCAGGATCTGAAGCGATGCCTCTAACATGCCGTGAAATAAAACCCCATCCACTCCATCCATAACAAGGTGACTAATTCAGAGCGCACGCTGGACTGTAACACCGGCCGAGCGTCTCCATGTGAGCCGCTGAGATCGAGGATCGTGTGCGCATGTTAAAAGGAGCCCGGGCGAACGTCAGTCACCGGTGTGATGTAATGTGTTTGGGGCACACTGATTAAAAATGAATGTAGGCCACGGCGTCTGGCTTAGGACAGCCTTAAAGAGGAGGGAGAGGAGGCCGTGCAGCCGTCAGGCATCAAAGGGTTAACCAGCTATCTCTCCTCCTCATCCTCCTCATCCTCCTCTTCCTCCTCCTCTCCCTCGCTCCTGGCAGCTCATTCACAATACAGCTGTGCCACAGCACAAAAAAACCACCTGCCCTGCGTGACAGCCTGCACTGGGGAGACAGCTGCTGGGGAGAAGGGTTTGATTTTTTTGTCCTTTAAAAGCATTGATTTCCCAGGGCGTTGTTGTGAAAAGCGGGCACGGTGAACTGGCCGTTTCTCGTTTTTCGATCAGGAAATGTGCAGATCGGTTCGTTCCGCTGTCTGTGCTGCTGCTGTGGTTCAGCGGCGAACCTCAGGCTGGTCACGCAGGGGGTGGAGTCATCCATCAGACTGAGCCAATGACGCGTACGCACACCCACCATTACCTGATGATGGACAGAGGAACGACAGGCGTTATTCATTCACAAATCTGTTCAATCGATCTGTACATTCATTCATGTTTTGATTCCAACCAACCTACTAATCGCTCGTTATTAGCAGAGCCCTTGTGAGTGCCTAAGCCAGCATTTTTGAGCCGAGAACAGCTGCCACTTCTGTTCGCTTGTCAGCACAATTTTGCGCTTGTTGAAATACTAGATGTACATTTGTGAACCCCGGTCAGAAATACACACCAGAAACACAAGAGGTGGGCCAGACCGGGATGCCATTACTGTACGAATAAACGCGACAGTTTCAAGTAGCCAAGATCAGGTGACGCAGCAGGGAGCGGTTGCATTGCAGTTCGTCCTCTCCGTTAAGCGAGGTGTAGGTGGTGCGGGGATGGGGCGTCTGGTTAGAGGACACCCCATTTTCGGCGGAGCGAAGGGTGCTGACTCAGCCAAACTCCCACAGGACAGAACAGCAGCCTGTTTCTGCCACTTCGACCCGTAATGAGACAGGCACTCTGCAATTTTTCAGCCTTTGTTATAACTGGGCTGGGTATTGAACAAAGCACCTTCCGGTGCCGTACGCAACACTACACCCATGGTGACGGTCACTCTCGTCAGATTATAATTCAGCCACAATTAATAAAAGCCATTCCCTATCGCTGTAATCCTCGGCCCTTTCTTATTGCCCATCACAGTAATGTTTTCATTAAGTTAAAACCACAGTCAGGGAGAGACATCTCTCTGATTTACTGCGGTACGTCGCGGGCTTTCACTAGCAGGCTTATATCAAGGGACACATAGTGCTGCCTGCTGGCAATTACCAGGCTGACTTGTGGCAAATAGATCTGAGAGAACAGTGCTTTAACTTAGTAATGTTCTTAAAAGCCTGTTTCCTGAAGGTTGAAAAGACGATAGAGGTATTTTTAGGTTTAATGATTTCAAACTCCCACCAATCTCAGAATAAATGAAGCTAAATGTACACACAGGGAATAGAGGGAATCAATAGGCCGTGGAGTGGTGGGTTGGGGGGTTGGAGGGTGAGGAGGGTGGGGGGGAGCACCCCAGGCTAATATCTGCAGATCTGAAACTGAGACCATCTGAGCCACCAATATGAACACGTCCCCATGGCCCCAGAAATGAAATGTAGGCAGTACAGAACCAGCTCCAGCCATCTGCCCTGAGCTGTATGCTTCACAAGAGGCACCTCACACACACACACACACACACACACACACACGCACACACACACCACATAAACGCAAGTCCATACACACACACACACCAAATGAATAATAGTAGAGCTGTCTCAGTGTTCCTAATAAATCCCACTAACAACATTAAGGGGTGGTCAGCTAAACCCATTCCCCAGTGCTTGTTAATCTTTTAAATCTTTACTCTCCATGATGGAGGGGAAGTCATGTGTTGTATAAGGCTAAATGCTGTTTTGTTTTGCTGCTGTTTAGTCTTCATCAAAGTAATCTACTGAAGGCATCTTCAACATTTTATACAAATGTACTGCCTGTGTGTGTGTAAGCTGACAGCACATGACTATAGATGGAAACCAGCAGCATGTGATGCTAATAACAAATGCTATCATGCACTTTACATGTTTGCCAAAACTGCAACATCAGCTCTACAATGTCTCATGTTGCATTGTTGTGAGATATGGCTGCATCTTACAGAATGCACAGGATGTCTCTGGAATTTCCATGACCTCAGCATCTGTCCTGTCAGATTGTTCTCGGGGTCTTTGATACACTCCAGCACAATGCACAACTTTGCCCTTTGCAGAATTCGCACAACCCTCAATCACAACAAGGTTTCCGTAAAACCTTCAAAGGGTACCCTGCAGCGACGTGCACATCGCAAACACTTCATCGTCTGGCAGAAGGTGAGGGAAAAGTCCTTGAAGAGCACATTCTCTGATATGTGCTGTCAATAGTTTACTTAAGAATTACTTTACCTAATAAGTATTTTGAAGTATTTTAAAATGCACCACAGGGAAAGTATTTTAATTGCTACTTCCACACATACAGGAGGTCAATGGCTCCAAATGTAGATTCCAAAGCCCTTGGGATGCCAAACCAGACACTTTCCCTGGGTTTTATTTTCCCATAGACTGAAACTAAGTGCCTTTTATAAGTGGTTAGTGCCTTCTTAAGGTGGTCTTCTCTGTTTCAGGTCAGGTAGATGACCCAGCAGCAGTTCGCTAATGTTTGTTATACAGTATGTTCTAAGGAGGGAGATGGATTGGGTTTCTGCAGAGAGGAAATGGAGAGGGAATTGCCAGAGCGATTGTGTGACATTTGAAAAGGGAGACATTATGTTGCCTGTTCCTTGGTTACCCTGCCTTCTCTCTCCCCAACCAGTAGAACATACAGAATACAAATGCACTCGCTATAAAATATATACGCGGCGTACGTTAGAAAGCTCCAGCATCACAACGCGCCCGTGTTACCCCGGAGACCTTGCTGATGGTGTCTGCAGCACTCCGTCCGCATCACAAGACAGCTTTTTACTGCAGGGGTATCAGTGAAGGGTTCGAAGATGCGGGGCGATCAGCTCTGATTAGTATCATTCTCTCTCTGTTTACATGCAGAGGGAGTGCCACCGCAGAGAAACGCCACGAGTCCTTTTAACGCCTCCTTTGTTAAACAATTTGCGTTTGACCTGTGGGAGAGGGCAGAATGTTTTCCTCAATTGTAAGAATAACTCCGGCACATATTTGAAGAATAATGATTATTGCAAATGTTGAACTGAGAGCCCTGTTTGAGAGTGTTTTCCTCACACGAAGGAAAGCCGTGTTTGCATTACAAAGTAAAGAGAATGGCTCGATTAGCAGCATTGTTTTAATTATTGATAGTGGAAATAGAATCAAATGAAATTTCCATCATCTTGAAACTGGAACCAATCTCAATACAGCATCTATTTATATACTCACAAGAGCAAACTCTACAGCTTAGCTGCTGGGGAAACTCACTTGACCCTCTCCAGTTATTGATATGAAGTGATGCTTGAGGTTGTTTTTTATTGGCTGGCAATGTTGTGAAATTTAGGCTGTTTTCTGTGTTTTTTCTGTGCAATTTATCATAGGGGAAGAATAATTCAACGGCTGATTTTTGTTTTGTGTTCTGTTTTTTAACTATAAATTGGTTTTCACTGCTGTGTTTGGTTTGCTTTCAGTAGCAGCTCCTAGCCTTTGTTTATGCTCTTACAAGTATGCTAATAAATACAGTGCTACCTGTTAAAGTGTGACATATTTTAGTACCTAGCAAACAGATCAAGGGAAAATAGGTAATAAACTTTGAGTTTTAGAGTGTGAAATAATTTAGACCGTTTGAAAAATGTTCTAATGTCTGGGTTTTTTTTTACTGTCCATGCGGATTGTTGGCTGAAAATGCATGCACAGTTAGCATCCACTATCTTACTGTAACTTGTGTCCTGCTTCTTGCAACATATATGTTTCTCTGAAGTAAACTTGTTCTGTGTGCGTTGTGTAAACAGGATGTCATCTCTCCAGCTGGCTGTCATTCTTTTGTTGAAGTAAAAAGTTCGTCGATTGAAAAGGTAAAGACTGAAATTACATTTAATGGATAATCTGTTCTTGAGGATCCATACCACGGCTCCTCTCCGGTAGCCCAGATAATCAGAAGTTAGCTGGAGTTGTTAGCTGGACCAAAGCTGTATGCAGTACCATCAACCCAAATGAACTCACTAGCCATTGTTTCAAAGTTATGATATAAATAATAACGGTAGTATGCTTATTAAATGTTCTTAATATTTTAGTGAAGTGTGATGCACTGAAAAGAGTGTGGGATATGTGACATCTCAGGTGACTTGTCCATTACTCTACTCCATCGTGTAAAGCCAGAGCTGTTTAGATCGAGATTGGTGCAGTGTAACTGTGCTCAAACGAAGGCCATGAAGACAGTATGAGCTACAGATGATGGGGAAAAGTGCCTATCAGCACAAGGAAGAAAATATAACTGCAGCTGTATGGACAGGGAGACCTTCCCCAGGGCTGCAGCGCTTTGGGTTAATGCGGTCGTTACCTGTCACTGTTTAATTAATGATAAATGTCAATTTGAGTCTTTGCCATTTTTCTGCGTGACGTCTTTGCTGCAGTAAATTAGTGCCCATGCTGTGGGTGACGCAGGTGTCTCAACAGAGTAATCAGCGCTGTTTCAGGTTTCACACTTATGCCAGCTATACTTGAGGGTGTATTATTTATACATTCTGAAGCAAAATGAATTATCGATCATTAAGCTTTTCCAAGGATGAGTGGTACTGCAATGTACCAACAAGACAGATTCTATAGTACAGAGAGAGAGTGTGCAGGAGGAGAGGGAGAGAGAGAGGGAGAGGGAGAAAGAGACAGAGAGAGAAGGCATTGCACCTGAGGTTGCAGAGAGAGAGGTTGAATCGGTTGTGACGAGGGCCGGTGTGAGAGAGTGAGACCACGCTTATTTGGCAGCCCCGGTGCGTGCTGTTTAAAAACCTTTGTTATTGGTCCAAACTTGCCGAAAGTGGTTATCTCCCCCGTGCACACACAGGCAGGGCTGTGAAGAGCAGGCGAAGTGACTTCAGATAATTTCCCCGTTCTCAGCCCTGCAACATCAGCGCAGTGTTTACAGTGAGGGGAACGCTGGTGCAGCTGGTAGTGGAGTGTTGTACTGTATGATGGCATCTCCTGGCAGATCAGGCCTTTGAGCTGGGCTTCTCTCTCCTTTATCCCTCTGTGCCGATGTGGTAAACAAAGGCGTCCCATTTGCCTAATCTGTACGCCAGGGCCTGCCGGGGCCGCACCTGAACGCCGTGCCGACACCTGTCTGATAAAAGCTTTTCTGCCAGAGTCCTGCTTAATCCAGGAGGGTCATCAGAGAGGAAGTGAAGCCGAGTAGAAAATGTTTAAATCGATATGAGCTGCGACCACTGGGGGCCAAGGATTTGACATTCACAGAGAGCAAGGTGGAGTGGGAACCTGGTTTGCCCTTCTGCGGTGTGTGTGTGTGTGTGTGTGTAGGTGTGTATATGTGTGTGTGTGTGTGTGTGTATACATGCGTGTGTGTGTGTGTGTGTGTATGTGTGTATACATGTGTGTGTGTGTGTGTGTGTATACATGCGTGTGTGTGTGTGTGTACATGCGTGTGTGTGTGTGTGTATGTGTGTGTGTGTGTGTGTGTGTGTGTATACATGCATGTGTGTGTGTGTGTGTGTGTGTGTGTGTGTATGCGTGTGTGTGTGTGTGCGCGCACTGTGATGAGAGGAGGGGATAGGTCTTGCAGACAGAACTGAAACTCGACTCCTTGGGGTGAAATGACGACAGACGCCCGCCTGTTAAGAGGAACATGGGTGTAGCTCATGAAACCCGGCCTAGGCTCACTGCAGTCCCAATTACACAGAGTGCTGGAGGCCTGTGTGTTCTGCTCAACAGCGCCCCCTATCTGCCCACGTCCCTCTGGGGAACGGTGGCAGAGACACAGTCAGAGACACAATGAAATCATAGTGATAACAAAATGATTGTGGTACAATTGTGCTGAATAATAACATAATGATTGTTCAGATGAAAAATGAACAAGCAGGTTTCTTAAGTCTTCCCTTCTCCCAGAAAGACAGTCTGCATGCAAAAAATACACAGATGAGCAATGCAGCTTTGGGTAGTCTTAGCTGTGGGACTTTCCCTTCATACAGAATATTGTAGCAGGTTCATTTTTCCATAAGTAGTTCACACAGAGAAATATTACCCCTTGCTCATAGTTAATCGAAAACAGATAGAGGCAATTGTTCATTTGGTGTGTCTGGCCAAAAATAAAAAAACAGTACAGTAAGCCGCTAACAGAATTAATCTCTTTTATATTTTATGTTGCACGCTTTGCTTGCTGCATCCATGGCGCCAATCACAATTAATTACTTCAATTACTTTAATGAGATCAGAGCAGGTCTGGACCTGTAGTGTTTACATGGCAGTGCACAGCCAGTCAGTGCTGTAAATATTGCCACAGCACAAAAGCACGTCTACAATGTCAATCAATCAATCAATACATGCAGATAATGAGGTAATTGAAGTTTTCAGTTCGACTCTCAAAAAGACACAACAGAAAACAAGACTGGCCTCAGGGAGAATGAGCCAAGGGCTGCTAATAGATGCAAGAGTGAACTGATTTGATGAGGCGGCAGGGCCAGAGCAGACAAGTGAACCGTTAACATTGCTGCGGCTGTGAGCTGGTGTTACTATAATTTTTAGTTCTCTGTTATAGAATAATGCAGATTTTGGGAGCCATCCTTATCCTCCTGGTACCGTTCCTTCAAACTGTGATTAAATTCGTCTTTAGTCTGAGCCCGTTTTCAGCCAGTAGGACTGTGTAGACGCATCTAGTTAATTTCTTAAAGAGCTTCAGCGCTCTGCGGTTCACACCTGAGTGGCATGCCGTCTGCTGGCTTCTGACTGTGCGATTCCTTTCAGATTAATTTAAGAAATGCATGAGGATTAATTCTGTCACAACCCAGAGAAGGCTGACTGCCGAGGCAGGAAAAAATGGAGCATTACCAATATTAAAAACCTCTCTTTTTTAAATTACCAAGAACGACTCAAACTGGCCTCAAACTATGGTGACTTTTGTCATTTGGATGTCTGGCCACATATGACTTTTTAAGCTGTACTCATTTAAATGAAATCTGGAGGCTTATGCCCCACCACTACCCTTGTGTCATTTGGCAGCGAAATTTTAATCTATAACAAAAATGCTTTCAGCATGAAAAAAATGCAGGTTATTCATATGTCAAATCATAATTCAGTAGTACACATTTTCAAAAAATAGGTCTGCAACAGCAAAGTTCTTGATATCTCTGACAAAAACGCTTTCGCACACAAACACTCCAAGTGACTCACTGGTTGGTTCATAAACAATTGCAAAAATTAAACTTCCACTCAAAGCATTGATACAAAACAGTACCAACTTGCAACACACTATTATGCATTTATGGTTTTAGCACTGGAACACTTAATATGATCATCTGAATGTGCTTTCCCCAATTGTCAATAGTCAGTGTGCTAAGCCAATGTTAAGTAGCTACTGCTGAAAAGGATCAGGGAATAAGGAATAATGAGAAGATGATGAGAAGGAAGTACATAACTATAAAAAAGTGCAAAATGTTGCAAGTGCCGCCATTAACAGGCGGCCGCATGAGGCTGTATCTGAATTTTATGAGCTCAAATGATGTTACGAAAGTGAATGTTTCCCAGGAGTCAGTACCTCAGGGTCACTGTGGTCACGTCTGTGGGACTCCTCTAAAAAGGCATAACTCTCAGCGCAGCCGTTTTGGACAGACTCCTGGTGTGGCCCCCGTCTCGGCAGGAGCCCCCAAACTGAGCCGCCCCATCGCTCAGCTTCCGATGCATCAGGACGGCACCACCTCACTGTCAGTCTCATTAGCTTCACGCAGCAGAGAGCCTTTGTTTTCCTCCCTCTCGCTCGCCCCTTGATTCGATTTGATGACGTCTCAGTGAGCAGGGTGGAACCTCAGACCGAGGGCCGAGCCTGAACACCAAGCCCGGCACTCTCTCCCCGAGCAGCGCGCCGGACGATCGCTCATCTGCCGGGTGAATGAAGCGCTGAATTCTCTATTCAATCAGTGGTGTAGGTGCCCACCTGTCTGAACAATCCCCGATAATGACAATCACCGCGAGTGAGTGGAGCTGCTTTCCACGGCTCACCGCCGCGGCTGCTGATTTAAGGTGAAAAATGGCAAACCTGGGCTCCGGGAGACTCATGAGTCACTCGCTGAACGTTTCTCAGCCGGGGAACTCAGAAAGTAGCAGAGTTGGTTGCGCGTATCGGTGGCGGTCCCAGAATATCATGGGAGTATTTTATTTCAAAAATGTTGATCGGGGTCTGTGATGAATGCTGTGTGTGTAGTGATGAATTAAATGCAGCCTGTATAGTCAGGTCTTAACTCCTCCAATGGCAGGTCATGAGAGGGGTTTTCGTCTTCAGCATGTTAGACACAGAGCGCAGATATTGGTCCATAGCGATGTATATAGTAATTGATTTTCTCCCCCGGTATAATGGTATATCCCCTCTGTGTAAAAGGGCTGTGGACAGTAAATGAAGCCGTCTTGCACGATTCACATGGATAGAGGTGACATTCAGCAGGCGGTGAGATAAAGGGAACCCCCATTGTTCATATTTTTCACATGGTTTCATGTTCCATCTGGCGAGGTAAATTAATTCCCTAAAACATGCTTCCGCTGCAGTTGGTGCTTGCCTGGGCCAGGAAGCTACTGTACACGCAACCATGTTTTTTATTATTACTTTTTTTTTTTTTACAATGGTACCTTTAACACCTTTAAAAACACATGATATCACAACAGTCATGCACCATGAGTGGGCTCTGAAAGAGCCAATCAAACAAGGAAAACGATGGGACAAAACTGAATAAAATAAATGTATTCATGTTTGTTTCTAAAGACTTTGTGTTGGCGGTGATGTTAAACAGTGGGTTTTTATCCTTCTGCCCTGTGTTTTCAGTCCAGGGTTGTGGTGGTAGCAATCTTAAATGTGTAACTAAAATTTGAGTGAAAATGGGGGAAAATGGCTAAATATACATTTACATTTACATTTATTCATTTGGCAGATGCTTTTATCCAAAGCGACGTACAAAAGTGCAAATAGTGAGCAAACAACAGGCACAAGAGCAAGATGTGTACAGGTCATACAATGCAAATAGTGCTGAAGCTGAGCGCAAGGTCAGTGACGCGAGCCAACTAATCTGAACTAGGATTGCATCTCAAAAACAATTACAGAAAAAATGGAATACCGCTATACTACCTAGGTAAGTGAGCAACAAGTACAAGACAGGAGTCAAATATAAATAACAAAACAAGAAAAAACGGGATTCATCCTGACAATGAGCCATCCGGGCATTGTTTCAGTGACTGTCTGTCCCTACTGACCTATTTAAACCCAACACTCATCAGGAGCTAGGAGATACCCTTCTCAGATAGGCAGTACCTACAATCAGGTGCTGAAACTCGGCTGTTTGTTGTTACTGGAGATTTACCACATACAGACCAGTCACACTCTCTTGAGACACGTGGTTGCACTCAAGGGAATTCAGTTGCCCTTAAGTGCTGATATAGGACCAGATTCCCCAACTACTACAATTTTAACCTTAACCATTACAAGGTAAACAGCAAAACTAGTCCTAGATCAGCAGCTACAGAAAACATCTGCTTGGAGGGACAATAGTAGAACTTTACCCTTCTCAGAAATATGTAATTCTGCAGTTATTTTGTAGATCTCATGAGAGCAGACTTTTAATGTGGTAGTTTTCATATTTATTGCTAACTTGTTCAAGCTTTATTTCTATGCTATAAAATGTCTCTGTGATGGACTCCTTAGTAGCTCAGTGGTTAAGGTGCTCACTCTGAGCACAATGTGAGCTGTACATTCCAGATTCCAGTTGTGTCATCGGCCAAACTATGACCGGCAGCCCACAGTGGCAGAACAAATAGGTTTCGTTGCGCTGGAAATAAGGGTTTGTATGTTGCCAGGGGTTGCTCTTCTCACCACTCTCTGGCACCCTGTGATTCGTCAGCCATCGGTCGAGTAAGGCCTACCTTCCAATGAGCGCCCACTCCACAGTAATGCACTGTGTGACTTTTAGTGAAAAAAGTCACACAGTGCACACAGAAAAACAGTCGATGGTTGTGTACGGAGAATTGCATTCACCTTCCCTCAACACTCGTGTGGAGGTGCTGAGGTTGTTGTGGTGAGACAAGCCTGATATACAGTCGGCGACTCCAAAAATGGGGCTGTCTGAGGAGGAAAAACTGTATCTGTGATGCAGTGGTGCTGTACTGTTATAATCTGAGTTAACCTGAAGGATGCATTAATATGCTCATCGAGAAAGGTCAGGCCTGCAAAGACATGAGAACCCTGTTTACTCTTAATAATTAACAACAGAAGAAGATGTCTTAGGAGACACAAAGGGGTCATTCCTGGATGTAATTGCCGTGCGGCTAAAGCGCTGAAAACTAAAAGCCATGAATTTTTAATATCTGTGCATTATCCTCTGTGCACCGACTCGAAAATACCCCGCACCACCATCGGTATCATCTGACTTCAAAGGAGAGGGAGGAAGAAAGCAAGCCTTTAGTCCTGTGTATCTGGATTCTTTCCTACCCATAATGCCACAGGGGGGAAGCCTGTGTTATGGCAGTGTAACGTTCCAACTGCTTTCTAACCGCCCAGAAGAACCAGGACATGATACCACACAGAGGAATAGGGATATCATTGGCCAATGAGAGGGAGGGCTTAGTCGTACGGATGATAAAATGCGAGCTTGTTCCTGTGAGAGTCCCCAAGCGAGGGGAGGCAGGCGGGTGTTAAAGGGAAGGAGACAGCGAGACAGCGAGACGGCCCGTCTCTTTCCTGCAGTCAGGGCAGGGGAGGGGGCTGTCAGCGGGGTGCTGGGTTTCGCAAACAGTGCGGCGGGGTCGGGGTCGGGTTCGGCGCAGGACGGAGAGGCGCATCCCGCGCTATCTCCGCTCCGGAGAGGGAGCGGGCTCCCGTTAGAGCCCCGCACTCGCGTCGGGCCCGATGGGCGCTCATTATATTTAGTTCAGACGGCAGGCGCTGGGCTAATTGGCGCTGCTGGCAGGGCCAGGCACGGTTTGCAGGGAGAGCCAGAGCGTGCCTAACAGGCCTCTCCCAGCAGAGCCGGGTCCTCGGAGCACAGGCACAGATCATTTGCATCCTCGGCGGCGGGGATCGTTTGATCCGCCTGTTTATGAAGCGTCAGGTGTCTTCCCAGAAGGGCCAGCGGGAGGCCAAATCACTTTTTTTTTTATTCCTCTGATTGACTGGGACACACAGCAAGCAGAGGAGACACTGTGAAAAACGTCAGTTTCACACACCACAGGTTTTTATCCTCACTGTTAAAGCCTTTTCACCACTCCCCTGAGTTAGGTGGGAGAACAGGAGTATCAGGCAGGACAGCAAGTATATCCCTGCATTAGGCAGGACAGCACAAGGGTCTCTGCATTAGGCAGGAGAGCAAATATATCTCTGTTAATAGCAAGACAGCGAGTATTTCCCCGTTATAGAACAGAGAGTGACTATATCCCTGTTATAGGACAGAGGTTGACTATATCTTTGTTATAGGAGGGAAAGTGATTATTCCCCTGTTATAGGCAGGAGAGTGAGTATATCCCTGTTATAGGAAAGACAGCAAATACATCTCTGTTAACGACAGAAGAGAGAGTATTTCTGTTATTGGCTGGACAGCATGCTGGTGTTGACCCATCATTTAGAGAGTGGGTCATCCTGTCCTGAAAGCAGATAGGCTTGGAGCCAGACTGTGGCGCATGGGGTCACGGGCCCAGCAACCTAACCCCCCCACCGCCACCCCCGAACTGCACCTCTGTGTCCAGCCTGAGTGGAGTATTCGCTCTTCTGTCCGTCTCTGTCGGGTGCTGCAGCCTCTATTTACTCATGCGTGGCACGGTGCCCACTGCTGGTTCATGAGGCAGATCTAAGTGTATTTTTAGATTTTTCTTCTTTCAATTAAAGGTGGAGGTTGTTCGCGAGGGCGGTGATGAGAAGCTGCCCTCTCACTCAGAGTTGACGGACGCTAACGGCCAGCGCGGGTTTAGCCTAGCTGCACACTGACCTGATTAAAAGACTCTCAGTGCTGGAGGGTGCCGCAGGAACGCCCTGCCATCACTGAACTCTGTGTACAGAAACGTCACTGCTCTTCCCCTGCAGTGTCTCTCGCTCTGAGGTCACAGGTCACAGGTCACAGGGCGAACCGGAGTGATGTACATGAACCCCAACTCAAAAGGGGCATTTTTATGATCACTCAGGACAGCGAGAAGCATAAATAATAAATGATAATAATAATAAATCATGCCTTTTCTTTGGCTGATAATTGCAAGTTTTGTAATGGGGTCAAGTTATTTTTTGTTACATTAATCAGAGCTACAAAAGTCTACAGTGTTGAGCTGCTCACTGTTATAGATTCTGCAGAGGAGTCTCCAGGCAACCCCGGGACCAATTACCTTAGACCCAGCAACCTCTTCTCTCTGAACTATGCAAATCCCCCTAACCTTTCCTCCTGTGCATCAGCGGGTATTCTCAATCCCTCCTCTTCCTCGCCCCCTTTCCCCGATTCTGTCCTCTTCCCCAATCTCAGCCAAGGGTCAGCAGCCAGCTCAACACAACCATGCACTCCGACTCCACAGCACAGAGTCTGTTCATTTCTCTGCAGCTCTTCTCTCTTCTAAATAAAACACAGCAAGCTCCAAATGCTTTGCCTGGAGATTTCCCCCCTCTGAACTGAACTGGATTGTGCTGCTAATCGTGCAAATAAGATTGTTTTGCGTGTAAAGTCTGCAGGCCTTTTCTGGCAGCATGGAGAGATCAGGAGGTGGAGCTGAGTGCTCTCCTGCAGCAGAGGACTTTGTATTTCAGTGAGCTCAGTCACGCCGGCGGCCGCGGCACCAGAACTTTTGGGAGGGTGGTGAAGCATACCATCAGTAATAGCCTCCGAGTCCTTTCTCAATACTTTTACTGAAAGCAAAAGTTTTGCTGGCAAACATGTATTCCCTCTATAGACCGCACGCCCCCACAAAGGTTTCAGGCCATTATAAATGCAGCTAATACCTTTTAGGCCTTGAACATACACTGCATACAGCACCATATGAAACACCCAGGCAGGCTTTCTGTTTTTTTTTTTTTTTTTTTTCCAAAATGCAGGAATTCAAAAGTGCTTCCCTTGCATTATTTCCCAGCATGGCCAGTATGGGACATCTCCAGGGAGACTGTCTCATTTGTTCTGTGGGCTTGGGAAATTTATAACACAATCCAACATTATTGACATTGATGTACTACTGAGGCCACAGCAATGCTTAGCCTAGCATATTCCGGTGGCTGTAAGTAGATTTATTCACCTTGGTGTAGGGAAAATAGATTTTCTTGTACTGTTATTGTTGTTGTTGTTGATAGATGTGTAGGCTTGTGTAGTTTATGTGCTGTACCTCGGGGGTCTGGCTGCTGTTTGGGGCTTTGCTCTGTCCGTGAGCTATAAATAGCTTTGTTTGGACAGCAGGTTTCTCTGCAGTTACAGCCCTTCAGGAGATGGTTATGATATTTATGTATATTAGCTTCCCTCAGTAAGACAGAGTGTCACTAGATGTTAGGTACGTTAATTCCCTCTCCTGCTCACCTCTATTCTTTGTGAAATCATCTCACGCAATGGTGCTACCTTGTTTCAACAGCGTGAGGGCATTTTGGTTTATCCAGGAGCAGACACGCTTTTGCGGCATGGCTTGTGCATTTTTGGATTCGTCTATTGGCTTATAAGGAATACATTTGTTGTGACAGCTTGTGATTGGTAGATTTTTAAATTGTTGTAATGTTCGTTTGATCACCATTACATGTGATGCTCAGAGATGCTGCAGTAAGCATTGTTGCAGTACTTTGCAGAAACACAGCTGTAGGGTAAGACCACGTATGTGCTATTTCTTTCATTCATATTCCCATGATGCACTCGAATTCCTCTGATCTCTTGCACATAAATTCCCATGGTGCTTTGCAGTCAAATTGCCATGATGCATTGCACACAAAGCACTGGTGTTAACTTTGCTGCAGCTCAAAATTTCTGCCTTCTGTGTGGGTGTGTTTGGCCACATCTGTAATTAGTAGCACAGCTGCATGTAAGAAGTATCTCATTAGAAGTGTTGAGGAATGTCATCTATGTTGTTTATACAGAAATATGTATTATCATATTAATCTAGAACCCACATTTGTATAGCATTTCTGAACGATGTCACGGTGTCACAGTTGCTCGTTTTTGATTGAGCTCTCGGTATCAGAGACGGATGGAGTGCGTAACTGTGCGTGTTCTGTAAGGGCGGACGCTGCCCGTTCCGCTGTGTTCCTGATGACAGCTCAGCCACGGATGCAGGCAGGTGTTACTAATGGACCCTGTTTGGGCGCGAGGCCCAGGGACACAGCTCACACGGGAGGCTGGGCCGTGCTGGCGTCCCTGTGACACACTGCCCCGCGGCCTGCGTCAGGGCGCGGCGGCGGCGGTCACCGCGGCGGCGGCGGTCACCGCGGCAGCGGCGGTCACAGCAGGGCCTGCACAACCAGCACCGGCTGGTTTTCCATGCAGATCACGGACACCCCAGGAGCCTTGCGCTCTGTTAACACATGCTGAACAAACAACACACACACACACACACACCACAGGATAACGCTGGGACAACGTTTGGCCGGCCCAATCTGACCCCGCGGTCCAGCCCCTCTCCCCCCTGACCCCGCCCTCACCGCCTGCACTGAGGTCCCTCCCGAACTCTCTGTCCATCTGCCTCAGAGTCAAAGTTCCCTTCCATCAAAAAGGCAATTAATGAGGCACATTTACAGACTGTAATTATGCAGGAAGATGAGTAATAGTCTGCAAGTTTAAGATTATGAACACTCATCAATGCTAAATGAATGAAAGACATTTATAACTGTAATTAATTATCATCATTATTAATACCATGAGCGTTTTTTATGCTTCTTTTGCTATTGCGGAAATGGAATGTGAAAAGAATATTATTAATAACAGTGACTGCAATGTCATGATTGAGTCTTAATTGTTGGTGTTAAAAAATTATGAGGACAAATTGACAGTGAGGAAGAAGAAGAAAAGATTTTTTTCTCTAGGAAGTGTCCATAAAACATGCAGTTTTGATGACAGAGTCAAAACTTCACAGTTCCTTTATACTTTGTCTTATATTTTGCATATACATATTAGTGAACACACACACACACACACACAAAGAGTTCCTCAGCTGTAAAGCTGTTACCACAGCACATGTTTTTGCTGAAGTGCAACATTGACCTCCCTCTTCCAAGGAGCAAACTTATTTAAAACCAATTTTGCTCCAGAACTGTTCTAAATGTCACGCAGGATATGCAGGTTAACAAAACCAGGCAGCTGAAATAAAGGCAAGATGACAGAGAGCCATAAACTGCACGAGGCATGACGCAGTGATTTTCCCTTTATTCTTCCGAGAGTTTGAGACGCCACCAACACAGCAGCTACAGAGATTTCACTACATTACAGCGATTTCCCAGATACTGGGAAATTATGCATGTTGTGAAGGGATACGAGTGCATCTGGGCAAAGTAAAGTATAAAAACATGGATGTATAAAAACTTGTGCAATTCTGTGTCCTCAGTCTTGTCTGGTTTCTCTCCCAGGGTCAGAGTTCCTGTGCAACACTCACATAATCCCAGTGAAGAACGAGGAGGGCGTGGTCATGATGTTCATTCTGAATTTCGACTACGTCCTGGACGAAGGAAGCAGCGACTCTCTGGAGAGGCTCAACCATGCATCTCCCGCCAAATCCAACCACAGTGAGTGGCTCCGCCCGCCCCCCGCTGTTTAAGACACGCTTCTGTACGAGGCTCCGCCCTTTCACAGAGCCCTCAGACCAATGGCTGCAACCAGCAGTAAGGGGCGGGGCGTGCTGATCTTGTTCCAATACCACCTTCCGTTTGCATCGTAATACATTATTCACTGGTTTTGTCCCTTTTAGCCTCATGTGGCTTACATTGCTTGCTGTTTTGGGGCAACATTTTTACAGAGTAGTCTAATTCTGAACAACACACCTTGGGTTTTAAACTTGTAACCTGCTGGTTCCAAACTCATTTCCCTTGTCTCTGCCTCACGCAGCTGTTTAGTTAAACATACAAAGCTGGATCAGTGTCAAGAAATACTTTTAAAAGTAGAGAGGGACAGCACCCTCAAAATGAGTCTGAGCAAATGCAAGGGCTATTTCAAAAAATTAAGTATCAAGGTAAAACTGCTCACAGAAATACGTAGTTGCAGCCTGGAAGTGTGATGGTGCGACAGAAAATGTACTTTATTTATTTATTTATCTCTGTTGCTGCAGTGCATGAACTAATAGCAATTCTCAATGAAAGGCCTCTTACAGCTGACCTTCTACCACCTGGAGATCCCCAGTCCTGCAGCTGTGTCAGGCCTCTGAAATGGCTTATCATCCAATCATATGCTGTAGGAGGTCTGCTTTGGTGTAGATACAGTATGCAGCAGTAGAATGAGAGACCAGGTAATATCACATTACATGAAGTACAAGTGTGCCATGCTAATCCAGAGTGACTTGCTTAGCTTACCGTCATCCATTCATACAGCTGGATGTTCACTGAGGCGATTCTCATTTCCCTACCGGGGAATCAAATCAGCAGCTGTTGGGTTACAAACCTTTTTCCCCACTGCTGTACCGCACTGCTGCCTCAGAGAGATACGGCCTTCCTCCACGCTGCCCTGTTGGTTTGGCATGTGACCGGGGGAAATCTGATGGGCACTGCAGCCCCTTGTTGTGGTGTAGGAGCAAAGCCTGCGGTTCAAAGGTGGTGGTGTTCAGTTCCTGGGCAGGTGACGGCTGTTGTACCCTTGAGTACTGAGCGCATAACCTCATCCCTGTGCTAAATAGCCAACTGTATGAATGCATGATGTTGAGTATGTGGAAGCAAGAATATGAAACGGCCAAAACAACCAAAAAAAACTGAAATGGGACATTTGATTCCCGTCTGTCAGGGCGTTGCCATGTAAATGGTTTCCAGTTAAGTCCCATCATCCTGTGAGTGGGATGGTTTGTGGGGGGGATGTAACACTGGCTCCCTGAGCATGACGAGGTCATCAGCAGATCAGGCTAATTGGACAGGAAGCTTCGGCTAGCAGCAGCTCTGCTGGTGAGAAGCCCCCTCCCAGCTTCTTTTAAGTGTTTTTTTTTCTGCCAAACGAGAGGGCGATTCCATAATTGGCCTCCACATGAATAAAACATTATTCACGGTTATCTGGATATCTGAATAGTTGCCGCGAATAAGGACCCCATCTCAAAGAGTCGTTTAGCAGCTGTGTCTTCACTCGGTTAATGGCTCTGATTTCATTCAGTGCCCCTGTTAAACTGGCAGTGGAGAATCTTTTTAAGGCAGCATTTCAGCCCTTAAAAAGCCCACATTTCCATTCACATCTCTACCCCCACCCCCCTCTTTATTTAGCCAGTGAGAGACTAATTGTATGCCGTGGTTAAGAGTGTTTAATACCTGACTCACTGGGCTGAATTCATTTCATGTGAAGGGTCATTTTTTCCTCTCAATTGCCAATGCTAAACATTGTATTCCCATCAGCGCTGGGCCAGTGGACACAGTGATGAGTGAGCCGGAGCCACTCACCCGGAGCGAGGGAGTGAGGGAGTGAGTGAGTGAGCGAGTGAGGGAGCGAGGGAGTGAGGGAGTGAGGGAGTGAGTGAGCAAGCAAGGGAGTGAGTGTGTGAGTGAGTAAGTGAATGGTTGAGGGAACAAGCAAATGAGTATGTGAGGGAGCAAGCGAGCGAGTGAGTGAGGGAGTGAGTGACTGAGTGAGTAAGTGAGTGACTGAGTGAGTGAGTGAGTGAGTGAGTGAGTGAGTGAGTGACTGCGTGACTGAGTAAGTGAGTGACTGAGTGCGTGAGTGAGTGAGTAAGTGAGCAGAGATCCCTAACGAACTCAGCGTCGCGTCTCCTTGGCCCGGGGGGCCTGCTGCCGTTTATTTCGAGGTTTACAGTCACTCCTCAATTAGTGGCTTTCATCATTTCTGGAATCCCTCTGGTTTATTTTCTGCTCTGTGGTTGTTATTTTTGAGCCGTGCGGTAGCAAGCCTCGGCGAGGGAGCCCAAGGCTGTTCGCCTGCCGTCCTCTCAGCTACGTGTCAGGAGGTGTAAATGTCAAAGGGGCGTCATTTTAGCGTCCTGTTCGAGGGCACAAGCACGACCACACACTGAGCGTGCCAGAGCCAGCCAGCTCAAAACAGCAACACAGTGTAGTGCTGCAGTGCAATGCAGACAGATTCACAGCTCCAGCGTCCAGTGGAGCGTAATAGTATACATGCCTGCATGTGTGTGGGTGTGTGTGTGTGTGTGTGCGTGTGCGTGTATGTATGTGTGTGCACACAAGCGGGCGTGTTGTATTCTCTCTGCTGCTAATCAGAGCTGATTGCTCGTCTCGGTGAGGCCCTCGCAGGACGGTGAAGGAGGGGACAAATTAGCCTGGGTGCGCAGCGCTGATAAGCAGAGTCCTCAGAACAAGGGGAAGCTTTCTCAAACCGTCAGCACTTTCAGCGCTGGCATTCTGAAGCCCGGGATGTGCCAGGGCCGACCTTGCACAGACTGTGCCTTCATCACAAAGTCATGTTTTAGGGACAATGAGGGGAAAACTCAGACCAAATTATTATTCAATGTAAATATATCCCGCAGTATCGTAGCAACAAGCAGAAACGCGCTTGCATTGGAGTTCAATCCCTGGATGTCTGCGTGCGCAGTGGGCGGAGTTTAGTGGCTGCACAGGAAAAACACGGTCCTACTGCGGTCCTCAGAGATGGACCACAGACCTCAGCTTTCATTTCCCGCCTTCTGAGCAATAGTAAAAGCAAAGTGAAGAAATCCACTGACCAAAATTTTTGAGGAGATTGAAGCTTTTTTAAAAGATGAGGTTGATGTGCGTGGATGGCTATGCCCCTGAAGGAAGATCACTGCTCAATAAAGAAAGCCAGCTGTTTGATGCTTTTAACATGTATAGTGAACAAGAGTGTGGAGCCTTATCCTGTTAAAATGACATCATTAGACACACTGCTTAAGAAACAAATTACTCACCCCCTGCTCCATGGAATGTGTTCAGAAAAGGAGGCGTCTGGTCTTGCTTTGCAAACGTTTATTGGCATTAATGAATTTATTTACGTGCTTCACTACTTCACTTTCATGTATGATACTATATTAGATGCATGTATTGCATCTGCATTGTTTGAAAAATGCAGGGGTCTTTGCTTTTGGCCCCTCTTGTGAATTGTTTCCTGCTAATTTCATATTTATTTTCACCAATCAATTACCACAGACTGTAGGAAATGCCAAAGAAAGTGCACATGGCTTCTCCCCTCCTTGTTTTTTAATGGCGTATCAAATTAGACATGACATTCAGTTTCCTATTGCTGTCAAACAGTGCAGTTGCAGGCCTCCATAGGAACTGCACTCTCCCGTTTACAGGAGTTTCGCCCTCCCGTTTGCAGGAGCTGCAGTGTCTGATGTACAGGAGCAGTTCTCTATCGTTTAAAGGAGCTGTTCTCTCCAGTTTACGGGAGCTGCACCCGTTTACCTCCACTCTGTATTTCTGCGGCTCCGTGGCTGTCCGTGGCCAGGCGAGAGGGGAAATTTCACGCTCCCGTTGCAGCTGAGATGGTGGGGGCTGAGGGCTGGGCAGTGGAGACTTCACGGGTCACTGGCGCGGAAGTCACCCTGTGCATCAGCCAGAGAGCAGCCGTCAGTTCCCTGCTCCCCCTTAACGAGGCCGGAAAACGTTCCTCTTCCTGTGCGTGCTCACAGCCCCTGCATCAAACGCAGACCATCCGAGCCCGCGGGGAAGATGGTGTGTGTGTTTATGCCGACATATTAGGACACATGGATACCTGCATAGCACTGCGCTGTGTTTAGTTGTGTGAGCACCACTTGCCAGGACAGTTTATAAAGGTTCCACTTTACATTTCGTCCCTGGACAGCAGGTTGTAGAATATTTACTGAAGCATTTAAGCAGTTAAGCAGCATACTCGAGAGCGCACCAGTCGGTGTCCTGGCCTGGATTCAAACCCGTAACCCTCATGACCACATGACCACTTGCCTCTGCATTACTGTACACTGTTTCAGTGAGGACTGCACCTAATCCGCTGTATATAATTACAGGATAATATGGAAATGAATATGACTGTGGGGGCCTGTGGGTTGGTATGGAGGAAAGGAGTAGAATTTCGCTAATTAGGACCTGTTAATGAGGGCTCCTGTTAGCCCTGAAATTAGTGACACTTCATCGCTAGCTTTCGGTGTGACTGCTCTGCTGTCAGACATACAGCTCAAAATCCCATTCATGATATTTAGACCTCTTTCATATCCAGCTTCTTTTGTTGCTGAGTTTTCTGTTGCTAGTCTGGTGGGGCTGGCATGAGACTCGATTTATGCACAACTTGTGTTTAAATCACTCTATTGAAATGCGAATAAAACTATCGATGAAGAACTGAAATGTTTTGAAGCCCACAATTTCTGCAGTTACTGCAGTTTCAAAAGGGTCTTATCACTGAAGGAGACGGAACTGCGGTACACTGTGAACGCATTATACTCTCGCTAACCGCAGAGATACGATATGCTTCCATCCACCCAGGGCAGCCACATAACCAGGGATTCATATCTCCTGCTGAGACACACAGTAACACTGAAACGCGTATCCCTCTTCACCGTCCTGTGAAAGAGAGACATCGGGCAGGAGGTACTCTACATCCCAGCCTAGCGTAGCCTGTAAGTGCACCGGCCCATACTGCTGTCGAGCACGAGGACCCCATTGTGTCGGCCGTGGTGTTGTGACATCTGGACACGTGACACGGTAATAAACGCGGGCCGCAGCGGTGTGCGGCGAACACGGCGCTGAGTGACAGCTGCCTCATATTTCTGAGAGCAGTTTCCCTTTCAGCCCCGCTGCTGTATTCTTAATGAGCGGCCATATGGTCACCCTCTTCAGAGCGGGACGAGCGTGTGCATGCCCTCCGAGGCGATGGCTGATTTCCCCAGGGTTTTAAAAAAGATGAACTCACATTCCGGGTAGCGGGTGGTGTCTTCTGCATGGCACAAGGTCGAACCGGGTTGGAGGAATACCTTTCTTATCGTTTGGTAATTTCTGCTCTGCCAAACTAGGAAGTTATTGAGCAGCCTCCCAAAAAACTCTTAAGATGTGAAATTCTGGCACGAGGCCACGGTGGGAGAATTGTGGCTTTGTCAGTTAATTGTCGCTGGGGAACTTTGGCTTGGAGATGTGTTGTGTAAATGGCTTGTCTTTGCCACTCTCAGTCTTTATCATATTGACAATATTCAGGACTTAAAGCCAATATGTCATTGGTTAAATTACAAATCATATTAGAAATTTACATTCTGCCAAATATTATCTCCTTTTTTGTCTGTATCAGTGCATTTACTTGGCAGCTTCCAAGGTGTAATTCATCTCTTTCTGTCAGTAAATTTTACAACACGCAAACTAGATAAATAATGCAAAGGGTTTCAAAGAGCTAAAAAAACATTCCACAGGGAGGTCTGGGACTTGTCTGATAGAGCATTTGATAGAGCAATGTTTAAAAATAACCATGCAAAAAACTAATGGTATGGATCAGGAGAGTTGGGGAAAACCAAATTCTGGTCATTTTGGGAAAAAGTGTGAAACACCCAATTAAGACTAAAGTTGATATGAGGCAATTTCCTCATGGTCTGTGTGAAACCAGCCAGTTAAAGCAGCCATCTTGTTACTGTAATCTTACAGTTTACATCATCTGAAACAGAAGCAGCCTGTGTTATGTATTGTAAGCTCATGCAATAGACTTTGCAGTTATGAAAAGGTCAGGCTGCAAATAACCCAATTTATATTTTCAGAAAAATGTGTGGGCTTCCAGGTGTCATATACCAAATAGATTGTTTGAAACTGCATTATTTTTACATCTTCATTTTTGCCTGTTTAAGGAATCCTTCATTTCTGTACTGACAGCAAAGGCAGTGGAGACAGAACACAATTAGAAATTTCCATATGCTTGCATTCCAAAGATGTCAAGCACATGATTACAGAGCCGTGGATTCTTTGCATGCAGATTCGGAGGGTTACGTTAAGGTAATTCCACAGAAATGAAATATTCCTTGTTTGCAGCTGCTTAACGTAACATCTGGTCATTTGAAGTGAGGCGATGCAGTCTGAGTTGGGTTTATTTTCATGTTGCTGTTCAGATGGCTGTGCTATTTTTAGCGTGATGTCATCTCAGGGCATCTGCACGTTACACAGAAGTGCACATTAATACCGCAGATATTCTATCATAACCAGATATTCAGCTCTTGCATTCCCTCCATCCTGCATCCAGAAGTTTCTGCCTGGTAACAGGAGATTCCGGCACTGTCTGCGGTCCAGTGCATTCCTATAGATATGCTGTTTTAGACCACACCCTTTCGAGAATGTTCCTAATGACCCAACAATTTAGTACACTTGTCACCAATGGCAGAGACAGGATTTTCAGTGTGGAATGCACTAAGATGACTGTCTGGCCCACATATTAAGCATTATACTACATTACATTATTGTCATTTAGCAGATGCTCCTATCCTATTATATGTGAGCCATTTATACAGCTAGATATTTACTGTTGCAATTTTGGGTTAAGTACCCTGCCCAAGGATACAGCAGCAGTGCCAGAGTGGGAAATCAAACCTGCAACCTTTCAGTTACGAGCCCTGCTCCTTACCACCACGCCACACAGCCGCCCTAATATCCCAGTTAATGCTGCTTCGTGTTCCCCTCCTCCAGGAAAGGGGAGGTTTTTCCGGTTCCGCCTGCCCGCCCTGAACCTCCTGGGTGCCAGCAAACAGTCCCTCCCCCAGGAGGACCCGGACGCGGTCATGGTGGACTCCCCGAAACAGAGCGACCACTCCGTGGCCCTGGACGACTTCAAATCGGCCACCAAGGAGAGCTGCAGCCCGTCCGACATCGACGACACCCGGGCCCTCATCGGCCCCACCCCGCGCCCCGGCCCCGCCGACTCCCCGGGGCCCCTGGACCAGTCCTCCCCGAAGCGGCAGTGGGACCGGCTGTACCCGGATCAGCCGCGGTCCACCGCCTGCCTGGCCCACACCGCCTCCCAGCAGAGCATCTGCAGCATGAGGAGGGCCTCCTCCGTCCAGGACATGGAGGGCTTCAGCTCCAACCCCAAAGCCGTGTTCCGGGACCGGCACGCCAGCGAAGGTACGGCCGCGCCGAACCCCACACCGCCAGCATCACCCTCGCCGAGCGCGGGCGTGTATCAGGCCCGAGGCGTCGGCGAGGGTTAATCGCGGCAGGCGCGCCGTCGCTGTCTGCATGATGAATCGCTGGCTCCTCTCTGGTCCTGTAATTGATGTCCCCGGACGCCGTATGTCAGCGGCGCAGATGACACTGTAACAACTTTGCCCCACTGTAAATTGTGTACACGGAGGTTGTAGCCCAGGTTTTATGTCGTCTCTTATGACTGGGAAAAATCCATCATCTTCCTCTGAAATGTCTAATGTCTGTCTGGTGTGATACGCAGAGAAGCAGCCACAGAGGAAGAAAATGGTTCCAATCAATCACGAAAGAAAGTTTTGATAATTATAATTTTTTTTTGTCCTGGTAGTTGAGAAAACAGATTTAAATTTAGATTTATGTTTTGACGTCGCCTCCCATTGTGTCCAACTGTAAACAGCACAGCGTCAAAGGAGCTGCTTTTGTTTCCATGAAAAATAAATGCTGTCTCCTGTCTCTTCCCTCCGACGTCCCCACGCTGCGTTTCAGACAATGGTCGCAATATCAAAGGTAACAGCGTGCTCTGCACACGCTTCTGTCAGGCTGTCTGCTGCATGCTCTTTCTGAAAGAGAACCGGAGCGCAGGGTAGAGGCCGATCTCTGTGAAATGCACTTGCTTTGTATGGTTTGAGATGTGAATGCTTTATTTATTATTTTTTTATTTTTTTTTGGAGAATATTTCCTGGAGGTTCTCAGAGTCTCCTCGTCTGCTGTACAGCAGAGACCACCAAGGCCTGCTCTGGCATGCCGGACCGCACAGTGAAAATGCACTGCCCTCTCGTAAACCTGCATGAAAAAAATGAATCAGCCTTCCTTTCTAATTTTTTTTTTGACTGAAAATCGATGAAATGTGAATGCTCTCTGTTTGCATCCCCAAAGCTCCATGTCCATGGGCAATTATTTCAGCTCTTATGACTCACGAACTCAGAACATCGTAGCTGTTTTTTTTTTTTTCCTTTTCTAAATGCTGTATGTATATTTTCTCTGTCCTTCACAGTACGGTGTACACGAGCCTTTTCAATTCAAAGTCACAGCTGCAGGGTTCAAATAGTATGCAATTCTGAGCCTTTGGCAAAGTCAAAATGACAAAATTCAAGTTATCGATGGCTTGCCTTTGAAACCACCATATATACTGAGAAACACAAAGGTGGATAATGCAGCCTAAACATGCTAAAACAGTTACCAATGAGCGGAGGTTTTCTTCGCAGAACACACACTCTTGTCCGCTCTTCACCAGCAGATTCAGAACTGTGGCTGACAGCCCTGTTTGGGAACATACTGTGAGAACACAGGGTTTAATGGCCAGCCCATCCTGGCTCATCAGTTGCCTACAGCCTTCTTCTCGCACTGTGTCCAAGCCTGGGCTTGAACACTGTGCTTCCATTATCAGCCCTGGGAAGCTATGCCATGCATTCGTAATTCTCTCTATTAAAAATACTTCATATTGTCAGAAAGTAAATTCCGCCTATGCCTTCTGATACTGCTGACAGAGGGAATAGGTTGAAAATGGCTAAAGGGAAATTTAGAAATTTATCACTGACACTTTTTTATATTCAGAGTTATTCATATTTTAAGTGATTACAGTCCAGAACTAATCAGAGACTGTTCGATTAATGTTTTGTGGCTCAGCTTCTAATGTGCATCTAACCGCATTGGTGGGATCAGGGTGAACTGTCGGCAGTGCTGAATTTTCCAGCTGAAGTTCTTTTGCTTGAATCTCTCCTTTCGGTCACTTTTTTTTCTTTCTTTCTCCCAAACTGCTAGTGTCCCGCTCCTGGATGGCAGGGGGTATGCTGTGAACCTTCTTCTTTGTGTTCATCCTGAGCACCCTTAGCATGCGGTCACGCCTTTTTATTTGAATGTTCCTCCTGTCTGGCTCTCTGTCCTTTCTCCTACAGTGTCACCCACTGTTCTTCTCCTTCAACACTCCTTGAAAAAGGGAAGTGGTGCATTGTGGGACTCTTTTTGGTGGAGGGCCCTTTGCTGCTGAGTCAGTGTCCTGCCAAACCATGCGCCACCTGCTTCTCTTTTTCCGCTATACTCACCTGTAATGAGTGTGTGTGTCCAAACAATGCAGTGCTGTACTGTATATTATCAGCCACGTAAGGCAAGCTTTGTGCTTCTTCTACACACGTACTGTAGAAGGTTTACTGTGGTGTAAGATCTACTTTCTTTTCACCATTTCAACATCTGACATGAGATAGACAACAGGGATATGAGGTTTCATGTATAGAATCAATAAGGACTGTCATCAGTGACTGGAAGTACTCATCATATAAAGCATGCCTACATTGTGTTTAATTTTTCAATACATTTATCTGAGGCACATTTATTCTAAATTTGGCCACTCTCTGGTCTTCTGTCAGACTGCTACTTACACCACCAAGGAAAAGAGAGTTTTACAAACGTGCCTTTTTTCATTTTGATTTGTGGGATTAGTCATCTATTTAAGTCTGTGATTAGATTTCCCTTAGTGGAAAAAGGCCACTAAAAACTAAGGCACTGTCAGCGTGCACTAAAAGTGAGTGGTTATCAGTATTAGATTGGTGGAACACTAATATTACCCACACAGAGTCAGAGTAGGAGCCACTGTTTTCTTTGCACGTGATCAGTTCCGTCACACGTATCTGTACCCTTCTGCTTTCCAGGACCGTTCAACCACATCAAATCCAGTCTGCTGGGCTCCACCTCTGACTCCAACCTCAACAAGTACAGCACCATAAACAAGATCCCGCTCATCACGCTCAACTTCTCAGAGGCAAACAACGACAAGAAGGCGGCCTCGCCCCCATCCTCAGAGAAAACTATCATCGCACCAAAGGTCAAGGACAGAACGCACAACGTCACAGAAAAAGTCACCCAGGTGAGACCCTCCCTTGAAGCATGCTGGGATTAGACAGATTTGAATCGGATTAGAGATGTGGTCTGTACATTTCTGAACTCTGAACTTGATCCAGCTTCAGGTAGTGCTGCACAACATGTGCATGGATTTGAAACACTTAGAAAATGAGTAGGCAATCCTGTGCTGTGACACACTGTGCCTTCAGCCAATGTGGCATTAACATGCTTTCAAAAGTGAACAGCTGAAATTAGCAGTATCACGGGGGCGGATACGATATTTGTTAAAACAGGTTATGTGGTTATGTGACACATGCATGTATGTACCAACATAGAGCCATGACCAGCAGAGTTACTTAACAAGGTTTTATCCAACCTTTTGTGTCTATAACCCAAAAGCTACATGCTACATGCTACTTGCTACAGACAGGTTTCCTTGTCAGGTTAGGGTAGGTTCCTGATGTGATCATGTTTGAGCCTGTAAGGTCTACAGTGTAGATATTAATAATTTGTAGGTAATACAAGTAGAGGTCTGTGGGGGAAAAAAAAAATCATGGAAATGGTTTTGCTGTTTTCTGTAAGATAGGACTTTCACCTTCAGAATGATCTGTGGTGTTTTTGTTGGTGTTATTTAGGCCACAAGTTTGGAAAGAAACAGGATACTGAGAGTAGGAGAGTCAAAGGAGTGTTGAGTTTCTTTCTTATTTCATCCATGTTCCACTGATGCAGTCACAGATGCTTACATGTGAATGTATGACTTGATTGCCTGTTAAAATCAGGTCATGATTTTAAATCTGTACTTTGCGATATTTGACAGAGTGGTGTGATATGCAGAGAACAGCTGCTAAGGAGGAAAACGGTCAAATAGCTCTAATTAATAAAAAGCTATAATAGGTGTCATTATTCATTTTTGCTTCTCATTGTAATCAATCATAGTAAACATCATTTAACAGTGTTTTGTCTCTATAAATATTCAATTATTTTTAAAACAAGCATGTAAATGTGTACATTGAAATGTAAAGACCTCTCACACTGACACTGCCCAGTCTCATTGATGCCATTCTGAAACTGGAATAAATTCTAATTAAGGCACTGAAATATGGCAAATGCTGAAGTCAGCAGGTTAATAGAGTGCATCATCTGGTGCACCTTCCAGTTTGAGAATGTCAGGAATTAATCCGTGTCTTCCACCTTCTCAAAGCCGTCTGGACTTAATAATTGATTTAAGAGGATTGAATTTGTAGATATTGGGAGGTGTCATTCTCACCAGGCTCCACTGTGTCCTGGGGTCCCACAGGGTGTTCTTACAGCAGTCAGACACAGTTCAGTGCAGACAGCACCACTTGAAAGTTTCAGACATCCTTACTTTTACCCACACAGACCTGACCCATAATCTCAGTAATGTTCCTCTTTCATCTAAAAGAGAAGAGCTTCTTTAGAGGGAACCACTGTCTAATTGTGCTTCTGGGAACCCTGGAAGCTTTTCCCAGAATCTGATCTTTATCAGTGGTGCGCAGTGCATCTTCTGATTGGTCGGTTATCCTCCTGAGTACGAGCTCTCGCAGTGAAACGCCCACGATGTGATTCCGCTTATAGCCGCCACCACAGGGCTCCACAATCAATACAGCCCAGCTCGGAGTCAGGCCTTCTGATTCAGCTATATTAGATCAAACACATTATTTTCAATGAAAAATTTAAGTGATATATAAGATGCATTTCCATTGAAAAAAATAAGCTTTTGGTTCAAACATGATAATTTTCTTCCATTTTGACTGAAGAATGACTAAAGAGTAAGTTTTGAAACCTGACCATTAAACACTACAATGCCACACAGAGCCCTAACTCCACACTTTAAGCATGCATCTTATTTAATCCAGTCCATAGCTGTGCTTTCTTACCCAGATTTGCTTTCCAGGATGGACTGAAGCACCTTCATCCAATCAGCTTCCAGCTCTAAGTGGGCAATGAGTTGGTGACAGTGACCACTGACACTGTTATGTCATTGTAACTTGGCCATCTCAAATGATTCAATTTCATTCATTCATGCAAACCTACATCGACTAAATTGCACAGCTGCACTTCAAGGCTTCAGTAAAAAGGGTGCATGAAACAGGTCAACCATGTGGTAAAACGATCCAACAGCATTCTTGTATTTGTATTTAATGAAAACAACAGCTAAGTTAAAAATCTAAGTGTAATCATTCCGTAGGGATGTCTCAAAGCAAGACTCTGGCAGGTAGAAACTGCTTTGTGTTTAAGCAGTCACCTCGTACACACACTCTGCTGCTTGGTATTTTTCCACTGAAAGAGGCAGCTGGCCTCCGCAGCAGAATGATGCCAACAGCCGAACCCGTGCCACACTCACTTTGCGCAGTACCAGGTGGAGCCCATGCCAGAGGAGGCTCCTTTTAGCTGTTTTGTCCTACACATGAAGCACAGCAGTCCCTGACTCCATATCATGCGTCTGCTTGCATTTCAGACACCTCGTCAACTGCAGGACAGATGGCGTTTATTTCAGGCAGATGGCAGTTTTCATCCTTTTTGACGTTTTTCGATCCGTTCATCAAAAGGCAGAATCCTTTTGAAACGTATTCCCTGCGTATGCCCGGTGCTTTTGTTGTGGGGGGGGGGGTCTCGCACACCCTGCGTCTTGACAGTTCCAGCAGACGCTCAGGTGAACGCTTTTTTCTCCTCTGTCAGTGGCGCAAAGACACGCCCCAGGCCAGCCGCGTGGGGTCCTTGGAGACGTCTCTGCGGTTTCGGAGACAGATGGAAATTCGGCGGGGTGAGGCTTGAACCGAGACTCAAGACACATGGCACGGTTTGCACATCGTTGCAATCACCACGTGGATCGCTCATCACGCCTAACGTGTTTCACTGTGATTCACACACGTGTTGGCCTGATTGATGTTTCTACGTAGAGAATTCGGTCCTTAAAGACTGCCTTCTCGCAGCTGAGGGAACATCCTGCAGCATAGCATCACGGCTTCAAATCCGTTTGAGGAGATTGCATTAATTGCGGCATCGGGGTTGCAGAACGTTAGCTTTCACCCGGGCCACTTTTGATAAATGGGGTTTAATCTGCGTGACTGTTCGCAGAGTGACTGTCTCTTGGAAACCGGAGCCTAATGTGGCAGTGATTTCAGTGTTTTTCCAGAAGACCGATGAGTAACTACACTCCCGCTGATGCCAGAGACACCGCATCAGCATCAGCGAGAGAGAGAGAGCACAGCCGAGACTTTCTTTAGACGCAGTGGAATGTGTCCTGCCCAAACCTGTCGACCATGACAATCTAAAGGACACAAGGGCCACAAGAGCTGCCAAAGGTGCTGGCCCATCACATTCTGTAATGTGGAGGCACAGTCATTCGGATTCCTGCATCTGAGTGATTTCCTCATGATTCGCCTGCCTCGCCTGTCAAGACATATGGAAAAATCCATAATTCATGCCTTCCATTGCAGTGAAATGTGCTGAGGCGACACAAAACAATGCCCATGTATTATTACTGCAGCATTAATAAGCGAAAAGGCTCTGTTTCCCAGACTGTCAGAGCTCATTAAATCCCGACGAGAGGTAAGCGCTGGGCCGGGTGTTAAATTACAGTGTACCTGGGCTGAGAGCAGTTCGTTAACAATAAAGCTCAGAATCCTTTATTGATCCTGGCGACTGGAAACAAACACTGCAAACAGAGAGACAATTCTCCCTGGCATCGGACAGCTCGCTGGCTCAAACGACGCTAAATGTAATCAGCTGTGAAGTGCTGGGGAAGGCGGCGGAGGCCTAAGTGAAGATATTGTACAAATCCCTTATCACACCTGCAGGCCTAATAAACAGGCAAAGCCGGAATCCCCAGCAGGAGACTAAAGCTTCCCATCAGCACAGGTTTGCGAGTAAGAGCTCCACCAAACAGACGAAGCATCTTTGCATTATCCAATTTGGGCAAAGTGAATTAAAAAATGTCATATGTGGAAATAAGGATCTACCCATCACCTTTAGTTGATTGTATCATTTTTATCTGAATGGCAGATAAAAAAATTTGAATGGCATAAAGTTGTGTGGTGGTCACTGGGTATGTCTGTCTTTTAATTCTAAGGTGGTTTTTGTTTTCTTGCCAAAAGCCCCTGTCAACCTACCTGTGCACATGTTTTCCATTTAAACTAAAGCAGCTTGGGTTAAGCGTCTTGCTTAAGGTTACAGCAGGGGTTTCTCACCAGTGCGCTGAACCTGCAACCTGATGGTTACAAGCCAAATTTCCTAACATCTAAACAGCAAAGTAGCATATCGTCTGCATGGTCAACTGTGTAATCATATGCACAATTATACATGGTTTGACTGGCTGTTAAATGTGGACATTTGTTTCATCTTCCTGTGGTGATCCTATTGAGCCCTATCTTCAAAGTGAATTAAATGGACATGTTGATGCCACGGAGCCGGTTTGGTGGGCTTGGCTTTAGATCAGAGGAATCTTGCATTGCCTCACTGTAAACCATATTACCATTTTTTGGAAGAAATGAAAGTAACCTCAGTTGACAAGAAGCAGTTTTGGAGTTTGCAAAACTTGAATTAAACTCATACTTCTTGTTCTTTGATTATACCAACACCAGACTGGATGTATGTTTTTTATCTTTGAGGGATGTTCTAATAATAGATCCTCTTTTTTCTGAATCGTTGACCCTTATCAAAGCAATATAATTCTTATCTTCACACTAGCATGACACGATGAGAATGATCTGTAATTAGCTTGGATTTAATGAATCCCGGCTGTGACTGTTCAAGCAGGGTAATAAACGTAGCTTTCATTTAGCGCCCCGCAGGACACCTCTTCCCTCTTTTTCCTTTACCCTAAAACCGCCATCGTTGTCAGACTGGGATTCATTTTAAGACTCCACTTCTGACCTGCAGTCGCATGGGGGGACAGAGACACCTAATATGGAATTAAATTGCACACCGTGCCATTGAGGCCGCCCAATGAGATGGGGATTACGGCGGTAATCCTGCGTGAAGCTGCTCAGGGGGGCGGGGCCTGCACTCATGACACGTGTGGCTTCTTCCTCTCTGATTGGCTGAGTGGTAATTGCTCCCTGTACCCTTGGGCGAGGCACTTTACCTGGAATGCTCCGGTAATAACCAGCCATATAAATGAGTGCTTTGGATAAAAGTGTCAGCGTGCAGGAGGAATATTTCTGTGAGGTAATGATAATAACCACAGGGTCATTGAGGCTCTTCGTGGAAAATTCTTAATGATCTTTCCATTATTAATAAGGAAGGAGGCACGGCCGCTTTCCCCGGAAAACCCTCGGCAATTTGGGCAATTTGGAGTCAAACAAACCTTCCGTGCAGAGCTCGCAGCAGATATAACACACCCAGACAGACATCCTGTGGATGTGACAACTCTCAGTAAGGTTCTGGAAAATCACTGATGTAGAGAAATGAGTTACATCCAGCAAGCTCATCCATCTCTACAAAGGCAGGGGAGGATTTTAGACCTGCAAACTTTGTGCAGGGTAGAGATAATCATTCATTCAGGTTTCATTTAAGCCATGTTCATGTGGATCTCCCCCCTCAAAATCAGCATGGTGAGGCACGATGTCTGATGCTTCCCTAATGTCATGAATACGTTAATGTATAATGTTTTATGGAAAGGGTTATTTACATGATGATGAACTATACATTAAAATGTAGAGAGAGATTTACTTGACATGTTTATGATTTAAACGTGGCTGCCTGTTAAAATCAGAGAAGGAATTATGTAAATGTTTCCGTTCTGAGACTAATACATTATTATTTATCTTGCTTTATCTATTTTAAAAAGATGTGCCAAAAATGTATGACCATTACACTGTCATAATTTCTCCAAATTAAAAGTTTCATAATGAAAGCCAGCTTTTAACATGCAAACATCAATTATGTGCGAGCTCCTGAAAGCTTGCCAAATGCCTATAAATGACAGAAATGGCCAGTTTTAAGAAGGTGAGTAATAAACAGATCATTTAGCTCAGCTGAAAGTTGATGCGAAGTCAAAGGTCAGTCTTAAAATAAGGACCAGAGCCGATGCACAAGCAGAGGAAAATGCAGTGAAGCTGGAAGGTTTATCTGCAAATAAAGTGCACTTGCATTGCCACCAGATAGAGTCTCAGATGAACGCGTTATAATGTGATTTGAGCCTTCCTGAGTGTCTTGCTGATAGTGTAAGGGAAGTGTGCAGGAGGATCGTGGGTCCCTAAGCAGTGAGCATGCAGCTTACCATGAGAAAGCTGCAAAAAAAGCAAGCAATAATACTGACCTTTTTAAATTTCATCCTCTTATTGTATGCAGAAGATACAGAGATTTACCATTTGGAAGACAAGTGCAAACATTCAACATGGAGATTGCAATCGCAGACGAAACTGCAATATACGTTTAGGTAAAGTTTAACGCTGTTGTTTTAAAGGCCACATTTACATAACATTGATAGTCGCACTGATAATATCACGACCCATTTGAAGATACCCCTCAAACCTCTATTTCAGCGGAAAACGTGTCCTTGTTTTCCCTTCTGAAACAGGCTATTTTGCCTTGCATTTAGGAAGCGACAGTACATTTGAGGGTAATCTGGGCCGGCTCCAGGTACATTTAGCAGGAGGGGCCAGCTGGCATATTGGGAGGTCCAAACCGGCCAAACATCAGTCAGAAGTAATTTCTATGGGCTGAAATGCTTGGCAGGCCAGGTGAATATTTGGATGGGATTGCGCCCCCCTCAAGTGTCCCCCCAGGCCAACCCCGCCCCCCACAGGAAAACACCTGTGGTCAAACAGAGGAGATTCTCCGCTTCGTGGACGTTCACGGTGTCTCGCTCCTCACCTGCAGGTGCTGTCACTGGGAGCAGACGTCCTGCCGGAGTACAAGCTCCAGACGCCGCGCATCGACAAGTTCACCATCCTGCACTACAGCCCGTTCAAGGCGGTGTGGGACTGGCTGATCCTGCTGCTGGTCATCTACACCGCCATCTTCACACCCTACTCCGCCGCCTTCCTGCTCAATGACCGCGAGGAGCAGAAGAGGCGCGAGTGCGGCTACTCCTGCAGCCCGCTTAACGTGGTGGACCTCATCGTGGACATCATGTTCATCATCGACATCCTCATCAACTTCCGCACCACCTACGTCAACCTCAACGAGGAGGTGGTCAGTCACCCAGGCAAGATCGCCATCCACTACTTCAAGGGCTGGTTCCTCATCGACATGGTGGCCGCCATCCCCTTCGACCTGCTCATATTCGGATCGGGGTCAGACGAAGTAAGCTACCATGGATTTTTTTTTTTGCCACGTTTTTTTCTCCCCGCTCCTGAATAGAAATAGTCCTTAGATCTGTTGCATGTTTATCCCTTGTATCCCCCTAACCACCTCACGTTTTCCTGTTAGATTTCCTTCTGTATGTACTAAGCCTGGACTTATAGCCCAGGGTGGCTTCGTATGGCCAAATGGAGAACCCAGAGAGGCTTACGGTAGTAAATTACATGCATTTTTTTTCTGAATGGTCCTTGCTTTTGAGTCCATTCTTGTGGATTAATGGCTTACCAAATAGCAATCAATGAAGCAGCTAAGTGAGGGGTGAGATGGCGTGCAGTGTGGCTTACATGTGCACGAGACACAAGCTCCAGCGGCCAATCAGCCGCCTCGTTTGTTTGTAAGGATATATCCCTTCAGGGGCAGGAGCTACTGAGCAAACTCCCGCCGTACTGAGAGCGCAGAGGGAGAGTATGCAGCTTTCAGGACTAATGAGCCTTTTTTTCCAGTTTCACAGAGCTGAACTGCAACAAATAAGAGAGTGTTCTGTCATTAAGAGCCTTGGCAAGTCTGTCGGTTGTGTTTGAAGCCGTCACGCACTGCAGTGACTCAGACATAAATAAATGAACAGATAAAAATAAAGGTTGCAGCTGAACACTGATCAAAACAATTCTCAAAATAGTCCATTTTGTTGCAATAAAGATCAGCCAGGGCTATTCAGTGAAATGGTGAAATGGAGGGCAGTTCTAAGTCTAAATGGATTTGTTAGGAATGTCTGCATTTTTAAGCAGCTCTTGCATCAGGATAAGATTATTTTATGGCTTTTTTTTTCCTGATTCACTATGGTACATTGTGCACGCAGCATTTTAAGAAATAATACTGTGTTCTTCATAAATCGATAAAGCAATACTGTCCGTGCATGGTCATTGTAAGGTTTACAAGACAAGCATGTCTGAGCATCTGATGAATGGATTTTATACCATCAGAGTGATTTTTCCTCATGTCAAAGGGGGAGTGTCACAAAAGTGCACTCCACTAATGCACTAATGGGCTTTTTATTTGTTTTTCTTAAGCTGTGGTGTACATATAAATAGCCTCTGTAGCACTGGTTTGAATTGAACCTTAAGGACGTTTCATCCCGGCATCCTGTGAGCTTCTTGCCAGATGGAAGCATGAACCTTCCCAGTATGAAAAATCCAGCAGTGATTGCAGTTTTTGCATCTTCAGGATGCTCATGAAACTACGACTAAATCTTTGTAGTGAAACACTTTAAGATGCCTTGAGCAAACTACTACAATGATTCAAGTGGGTCATGTGGAGAACTTCTAAAATGAGTTTCCCACCACTGCATTTAGTAGAAATGAAGACTCAGGAACTTCACTGACTGAAGCACAAAAAAAAAAAAAAAACTTTTAATGGCCTGTCCTTTCAGCCTGATCATTCTTAATGAGTGTCAAACCATGAGTAAAGCTATTTCCCCTATATCTCATTTACTGCAGATGGTAGATGCTTTTTGCTTGTCGCCATTAAAGTTAATTGATGACAATTTGTATCAATGTACTTTATTGAGTAAAGACACTGGAGGTTATTTATCAAGGCCAGCAGGTGGTAATGGATTCATATTTCTTTTTCATTATTATTTCATTTTTTGAAAGTCTCCCCCTTTTTTCACCAAAATGTAGTAGTTGCCAGTTATACATTTAAGCACCAAAACAACAGTAGCTGCTGAAATCACCCAGGAGCACTTAGTGAGGTATATGCGATCCTTCTATACACACGCACAACTACCATGACAATTTTCCTCACTACAAGTCCCACAATGCACTGGGAGGCAAATCCCAAAGGCAGATGACACATCCCCCTGACACTATCTGAATAACTTAGAGGTTCCCAAGGGAGTCTCCGGGTGCCAACTGAAGAGTGAAGATGGGACCTAACCATGCTTATCCCTTGTGGATTGAAGCCAGTGTGTTCCTCCAGTGTGGGCCCCTGCTCATTGCTGGCAAATGACACCCCTGCTTTCAAACCGGCGCCACAAGGCGCCGTCTGAGCTTGGAAGGAGCCCTTTTAATGCCTGTGCCACTCGATAGCTCCTGGCTTCTTGTTTCTGAGCTCTGTAAGCTCAGCGGGGTTTCCAGACAACCTGAGAAGGGTACTTCATAGTAAAGCTAGGAGCTCTGCGTCAAAGGCCCTCACACACCTAGGCTCAGGGACTATTCCTTTTCAGACAGTATCAACTGACAAAAGCAGCTTGGCTTCTCCTTTGGGGTGCCATAAACCATATTACAAACAAGGCAACCGTGCACCTAGCAAACCACGTGATGGACAGCCAATCAACAAGGCAGTGCTTCTGGGAATGAAAAGAGTGTAAATTGCAGATTCCATGTGTGTTGTTACTGGGACACTGGGACATGCAGACACGCACACTGCGATGAACTAAACTGCACAGTGACCAACACTGACACATCTAAACCGCACAGTGACCAACACCGACACATCTAAACCGCACAGTGACAAACACAACACATTTCAGCCGCACAGTGACCAACTCAACACATCTAAACTGCACAGTGACCAACACGGACACATCTAAACCATCCAGTGCGGATGCTCTCGTCAGCCCACACTGGGCTATTTATACACTCTTGCTCTGTATAAGTTGGTGCAGGGGCACATTTCCCACAATTCCTGGTCTGGTTTTGTTTTTGTTTTTTGGTTTTTTCAGATTTTAAAACTCTACTTGTAAGGCGAAATGAGATGACCACCCTGTGAGCACACAGCCATGTGGTGTGTGTCCAGATGGTTTCAGTGCACAGATGCTGACAGCAGGCTATATTTTAATGTGAATTCGAGTAAGCTGAGGGCAGATGGTCATCTCAGGAGACATTTCAGTTCCAGGACCCCAACAAGGAGGTTTAGCTGTAAAACAAATAAAAAGCCGTCTAAAACAAATAAAACATATACACCATAGGCTTAAGCAGTGATCAGAATTCAGTATTAATACAGACCAATATATACAACTTATGCCATGTCCCTCTTCTCCCCTTTGTAATTTGAAGTAATTATAGACATAAAGCAGCTGGAAAATCAGTTATAATTTCTTGCATGATTTTGTGTATGATAAGCAGTGCATTTTTGTGCTGGAGAATACCACAGCTCTTTTGAGTTTGATCTTCTAGACATTTGCTAATTTTCAAACACATTTTATACACCCGGTTAGTTCAGCTCTAATTCAAAACATAAGTTTAACGTTTTGCCCTAATACATTCAAGAGGAGTTATTTATACACAAAGGTCAACAATAAAAATATTATGCTCATAATAATAATGTCCTATTTTATCCATTTGTACACACTGCCAGTCACAGATTATCAAGATACATAACGCCACTCATAATATATATTACTGCAAGAGAAATGAGATAATCCCTCTCCTCCACTCTAAGGGGTTTCTTCCAAAGCTTTGTACCACTGTTGTGCTGCAGGTTCCTCTATGAAGCATGTATGCTGTGAATACTATATGAGTCACAAAGGTGGCTGACAGGCAACTGACCACCTGTATAAAAACCGTAGCTAAGAGGAAGTGGTTTTTTGTCATGTGTCTCCAGACGACCACTCTGATTGGCCTGCTGAAGACGGCCAGGCTGCTGCGATTGGTCCGCGTGGCGCGGAAGCTGGACCGATACTCGGAGTACGGCGCCGCCGTGCTGATGCTGCTCATGTGCATCTTCGCCCTCATCGCCCATTGGCTGGCCTGCATATGGTACGCCATCGGCAACGTGGAGAAGCCCTACCTGGAGCACAAGATCGGCTGGCTGGACAACCTGGGCGTGTCCATCGGCAAGAGGTACAACCACAGCGACCCGTCCTCAGGACCCTCCATCAAGGACAAGTACGTCACGGCCCTCTACTTCACCTTCAGCAGCCTGACCAGCGTCGGCTTCGGCAACGTCTCCCCCAACACTAACTCCGAGAAGATCTTCTCCATCTGCGTCATGCTGATTGGCTGTGAGTCTCCTGTTCCCGCCTCTGCGTCCGCTGGATCACCATGGCAACTTAGCGCTCTCAAGCTCGTCAGCAGAAAACGCTGCTGTTGCCAGCTGCGGCAATGCTGACCCGTACAAAAATGAAATATATTGCAATATATTGAAAAAATACTTTGTTCAACCCAAGAATATATTTCATTTTATCATTTTAATCATTTTTCATTTTTCGTCAAATCATTTAAAATATTATTTACATTTACATCATGCATTTTAAATAATATTTACATTTACATCATGCATTTTACGTCATACATTTATTATTTACATTTGAATCATACATTTTAAATACTACATATTTAAATACCACATTTTAAAAATTTATTTAAATTATACTTTTTAATTGTTACATATTTACATCATACATTTTAAATGTTATACATTTTTCCTGCTGGTTGAAGTTTGCTGTAAGACCCAAGGCTGTGCCTCTCTCTTGAGGATGGAGAAGCAGAGCTCCAGCTGTGATTTGAACCCGTGACCCCCTGGTTGCTTGTCGAGTTCTCCTAACCTCAGCCCCGTCCCCTCCCCCTGCAGCCCTCATGTACGCCAGCATCTTCGGCAACGTGTCGGCCATCATCCAGCGCCTGTACTCGGGCACGGCCAGGTACCACCTGCAGATGCTGAGGGTGAAGGAGTTCATCCGCTTCCACCAGATTCCCAACCCTCTGCGGCAGAGGCTGGAGGAGTACTTCCAGCACGCCTGGACCTACACCAACGGCATCGACATGAACATGGTACGCGTGCACCGCCTTCCTGACGGCCGCTTGAACCGCAGGGAGCGCCCTGCAACCACACACACCACCACCATCTTCCCCCTCTTCCTCCTCTTCCTCATCCTCTGCAGCCACTCAGTGTTTTCGTTGACCTCATCCAATCACGACAAATAGGAAAATGCCTTCATATGGAAACTTAATACATTGATAGCTGGGAGTAACATCACCGTAAATGAGGGATGAGGCCTTTATGCTCATTAGGTTAAGTGCAGTGTGTACACATATATGGATATTAAAAGCTTTGGAGGCCAGGCTTATATTTTGCTGTGGTTCTGTTTAATGTACTTATGAAACACTTGTCTCTTTCATGTTTGCTTCGTATCAAATGGAATGACATCGCCACTCCGGTAAGAGCAGGAGGTATTTATGTGAAACAAAACTGATCACCACATTCATTGAAAAAAAAAAAAACAACTTTGCTTGTGAGGCTGTGTTGGTTGGCTCTCAAAACATCTCCCTTAATTGGTTCCAAAATGATTTGCAATACTGACTCATGAGTGAATGGATAAGTGCATTTGTTAATGCGTAATTTTCTGGGCATAAACGAAACAAAGGACATAAAAGAGAATTGCATTCAATCGAAGCAGGACATTCTCTTGTCAATCCACAAATAAGGGCACCGTTCACGACCCTCTGTGTGGTTCTCAGAACGTGCTTGTTCATTCTGGGAGAAAACTATAAAAGCAGGAATTTGCTATAGTATGTGTTCACGCCCTTTGGTGGCTGTGTGATCCGTTTTCTCCATGTGTCAGTGAAGGATTTCCAAACACTTGCATGCCAGCTTGTAATTAGCGGAGTGCTTTGAGCTGAAAGCCATGTGCATATGTCACAGATTGACTTGCGTGTGGCTTAACATGGTTGCTTTTGCATGACATCTATGTATTGAGACTTGCTAGCATTATTTTATGTCACATCTGAGACGAAATTAACCGTGCTAAATTGACTGTCTCTATCAGTGCCAAGTCTCTAAATATGTGCTGTGCTAGGCATGGATATGTGGGCTTTAGATAGATACATGCCAAATGCACTTGCCAAATGCTGTGAGACCTTTCCTTTTTGAGTCTATTTTTTTAATGAACAAACTTGTCTCCATAGCTCTGGTCTTGAGAGAACAGTCTTGTTTTACAGATGGCTGTGCATTCTAAATCTCTGAATGCAGCTATTTCAATCAATCATTGTAAAAATTACAATGCAAAATTCACTGTTTGCACACTTTTTTAATGGTGTTATGTCACATCTAGAAACACTTTACCTAGTACATTCTAAAATAAGTGCTAGTTTATCCCAGAATTGATCCATGTAGAGGTAAGTTTTTATTATTATTATTATTATTATTATTATTATTATTATTATTAAACACTACAGTAAAAATAAGATCCATGTCACATTAACGCAGTTTAGTCTTATAAGAACACCTAATACAAGAAATAATAACCATTTAAGATAAAACCATGTACCAGTAGTATGTGGCATTGAAATTGTTCCACTGTTTTGTTTCACTCACAAAAATCAAAAGCTTTCTGACATTAGCTAGCTACTTGCTTGCACATTAATGAAGGAAATGATATTTTTCCATACAAATGAGTTAGGGAAGTTGCTTGCTGGATTGGTTGCTAGATTTGTGGCTCGTAACTGTGGATCTTCCAGACAGTACATTATTTTCTAAACTATTGTTTGTTGTATGAGCCAATTATTTAGCCTCAGTATCAGTTTTATCTCACCTGACTTATACTGTTATATGTTAACTTGCTACTGTAAGCAACAAAGGCAATGTCACGCTTGCTATTTAATCACTATATCTGTTCCGTGATGCAAATTAAATAATGCACTGTGTACACCACACATGGCATGCTAGTGATCATACCTGACTCTGTAGGCTGAATTGCAGTTGAATTCTGCCGATTAGTTACATTTATATTCCTTCTCAATTTGAATGAGTTCATAATGCATGAATCACCGATGTGAATGTGAAGGTTTCACATTTGAGGAAGCAATGCCTTCCTTACTGATCTCATACAGTACCTAATGTTAGGGAGGACTAAAACCTTGCCTAGAAAACTGCAATTGTTTGCGTGGGTTTCACTGAGCATTGTTAAGGAGAATCAAAAAAACATTTGATTGTGATTCTGGTTGCTTCCTTTGCAGTAGCAATTAAAATGCATTTCCCTCACAATTTTAAAATGGTATCTGACATTGTGAATAATATACAAGCCAATTTAAATCAGAAAACCAGAAAACAGGACCATGTAAGGCGACCAAAGGGAGAAATGCACCTCTCCCACGTGCAGGCTATGTTCAATGTTCTTATAGTGTGTACTTACAGTATTTTGTCTCATTATAAGGAGGGACATGGTTTAATTTGTTTACCCAGTGTTTATTTCTACTTTTTAAAAAGTGGGACATGCTACACGATGCATGCCACAGAGCTTAAGTTTGTCATTTTCTACAACACAATTTTTTTTGTAAAGGAAAAACAAAACACAAATGGCAAATGTATTCGACGTCTCTGGACTGCATGAGCATATAAAAGCCTGTCACCCCTCAGTGGAAACGTTCTGATCGTACCTGAGTCTAACTTCTCTGTGTGACCTTTGACCTTGTCCCGTGTAGGTCCTTAAGGGTTTCCCAGAGTGCCTGCAAGCAGATATCTGCCTCCACCTCAACCAGAGCCTGCTGCAGCACTGCAAGGCCTTCAGAGGAGCAAGCAAAGGCTGCCTCCGTGCCCTGGCCATGCGCTTTAAGACCACCCACGCCCCTCCCGGGGACACGCTGGTCCACTGCGGTGACGTCCTCACCGCCCTCTACTTCCTGTCCCGCGGGTCCATCGAGATCCTGAAGGACGACATCGTGGTGGCCATTCTGGGTGAGCGAGGGGGCCGGTCGCTCCCGGCGGTTCGGCTTCCTTTTCGGTGCCCTTTCTGGATGGAATCACCTCATGAGTGGTGATGTTTTATTTCATTTTAGGAAATCTGTGCATCGAGAAAATGTTTGGTCTTCCATTTCTACAGATTTCAAATGACTTAACACTCTTGGTTCTACCTAGGCAATTTCTTGTTTATGCTTCTTTGGTGCACGGAAGAGAAAAACCTGCCAGTGAATGTTATGTTATATAAACACCCTATATAAGCGCATATGGAAAGTTACTGCCCGAAAGTAATTTATACTAATATTGTGTAAATACTGTACTTTTTATGACCCCGCTTTCACAAGCACATTCTGCATCATGAATATTTCAGTCTACTCCCTCTTTGATTATACATTCCTAATTCGATCTGTCACCAAAGCCAAGAATGTCAGGAATTATAAAGCGGCGCATTTTATATGCATTATTATCAGCTGGGAGTAAGTGAGCGTATTCCACCCGGGCCCGTGGAGTGCTGTCTGTAAAAAGGCAGCGTTTGGTGGCGCGCCGAGGACGGACGTTCGCCGCTCAGAGGGTGTGAAGCGCACACTCCCGCACCGCGACACCCGCACCGGCACTGCGTGGCAGGAGCACCCTGCTGCAAAGGGTTTCATTCAAGGAAAGAAAAGAACAGCATCAGTGGAGTAGCAACCTGCTGTTTTTGTAGCTAAACATACATAATTATGTTATATGTAATTATAAGCGGCGCGACGTGCGCACTCTGAGCGTACCCACGGCAGCCTGCGCCTTGGTTCACATGCTGTTTTGTCAGCAGCGATCCGTGAGGCACACTTTGGAATGGAAAGCACAACCGCAGTTTTATCATCATTCGGGGGAAAAAACAAGCCTGCTGTCACGTTACCCATCAAGAGGCTCACACGTCTACCAGGAGGACTTGGCCACGCCCATTTTAGCCGCTGATGGGCGGGGTTACAGATCCTCAGGTGCTGCTCTTTAATGCGGTGTTACCGTGCGGATCTGGGGGGGGGGGCGGTTGGCGGGTGTCTCAGTCAGGCAGCTCCTGTCGGAGAGATCTGGCATCCTCCAAGAACACAGTGTAATAGCAGCCACTGCATGGCTCTGCAGCAGGGCTTTTTATAGCAAAGGCAGGAGAGGAGAGGAGGCAGAGAAAGAGGAGGAGGAGGAGGGCAGGAGGGCCGCTGTATTACATCAGTTATTATTTTTGCCTAATTGTCAGCTCTCGAGGAGCCGGCGGTCGCCTCTCTGCTGTGTTATTGACAGCGGCTGGGCGTGACTGGAGCAGCAGCCAGGTGTCGGAATAACGCAGCGCACACCACGCAGGTGTAGCGGGATAAGCCTTATTTAAACGGCCCATTTTTCACAGGATGGATGGCCCTCGGCGAGGCCGCCGACGTAATGGGGTCAGGGCGCGAGGAGCGGATTGCACAGCATCACGCCGTGACGTAAAGGAAATTACTCTGCAGAGGGAGCTGGACAGAACTGCTGATCTGCTGTTTGCTGCATTTGTAAATGTGGGCGCAATTTGTTAAAAAAAAAAAAAAAAACACAAACTTTTTAAGAACAAGCACACAAAGGAAAACTGCTATTGTGCTGACTCCAGGTGTACTGTACATACGTGTAATAGAGATGCTTCGTCTGCATGTGAGTGCATGCTTTGAAATTGCACCGATGGCATTTCGGAAATCCAGAAATAGGTCACAAAAGGGATGAGTCCAAAGCCAGCCCAGCGTGGGTCCACAGCTTTTCACTGTATACAGTTTTTTTATGTTCTGTGTCGTGTGCATAAGGCAGGACTGTGTCCCTGGGCTTGCATTCCTTGTACAGTTGTCATACTGTGCCCTGCCGTGTGGTGCAATGCCAGGTGTGAGGATCACCTGGGTCTCTGTGATCAGCACATATAGGTCACCCCCAAGCTCAACCTTTTGCACCATATTTAAATGAAAATGCCAAGCTGGGCTTGACATTTACACGGCCCTGGCACCAGTGCGGAGTCTTCTTTAGAGGCTGAAGATGCCCTTTAGACTGTAGGCCTAACACTCTATAGGAAGGAGCCCTCACTTAGGCCATGGGGCTCTCTGTAATGTTGTTCTGGAAGCTTATTTCATTCTCATGTCAACTTATTGTCTCGCAATAGAGCCTATCTGCGTTGGTGCAAATCCTTCTGTTTAAATAACAGAGCAGGGACTGGAGATCCAGGACAGTCTTAATAATACGTACACAGGGAATCACACCAGGCCTCATAATCTTCACACAGAGAGAATCGTATCAGAGCTGGTAATGCTCACAGAGAGAGAGAACCATGCCAGGGTTCACAGAGAAAACCCTGCAGAAGCTGGTAACACTCACAGAGGGACCCACAGAAGGGGTAATAACTCACAGAGAGAACCACACCAGTGCTGTCATCCTCAAAAAAAAAGAATATGGCCTGTGTTCACAAGGTCTGCTGACCAAATCAGACCAGCTATAAAAAAACTCCACTGTAAAACTCAGGCCTGAACTGCGCTCTCTCTCTCTCTCTCTCTCCCAGGGAAGAACGACATCTTCGGAGAGATGATCCACCTCTACGCCAAGCCTGGGAAGTCCAACGCCGACGTCAGAGCCCTGAGCTACTGCGACCTGCACACCATCCAGAGGGAGGACATCCTGGAGGTGCTGGACATGTACCCCGAGTTTTCCGACCACTTCCTCACCAACCTGGAGCTCACGTTCAACCTCAGAGACGAGAACGCCAAGGTACCCGCCCGCTGGGGTCGGAGATGGATGACACAGTCCTCCCCTGCTTCCCAGCAGTCCCTGTGGTACACTGTCAGCCCACAGCAAAACCATTCGTCTCTTAAAATAACAACCAGCTCAGCAAATGCTAACGCTGCAAACACTGGCGGAGCGGGAGAGAAAGACATGCACAGCGAACGCTCTGTCTTTCAGCGGAGTGTGACCTAATCTGAACATTAGCAATTAAATGCCTCTCAGCGACGCCGTTGCCGTGTTTTCTGTGCGAGCTTTTCACCATCTGTTAGTTTGACGGAATGCAGTGAATGGTGTAAAGGGGTAAAAACTGCAGCCTGTTTACCGGTGCATGACCTTCAAGGCCTGTTCCAGACAGGAGGCAGGGCCGTAATCCTGACTGACCCAAAAACGTGAAATATTGGAGATACCGTCAGATATTAACCAAAAGGGCAATGGTCTGAACCAGTCTGAACACTCGGCTGATTCAGTTATACAATTATGTGGATAAAATAAAAGTCACAATTTGGAAGCCCGTGGTCATGATTTTATATAAGGCTGAATGTATAGGTTTGTGCTGTAGACTAATGTTAACATGTCTTCCACCAGCCTGGTCTCACATCCCAAACATCACCATGTTACAGCCAGGGTGGAAGAGATGTTTCAAAAACAAAACATGTTCAAGTGAGGTTTGATGCGTGATATTCAAACTTTAACTCATACACACAATACGCTATTTCACTGTAGCACCAGTAAGGTGATCAAAAAACGAATAGTTTATTTCATAACAGGGTGGAATTTGATAATAGGACATTACTACAAAATATTATATAATTGTAGAACTATATATCTGTATATAATTGTATAACTGTATATCTACCTTGATGAGTAAATATTACATTGCAGCTGCCTTGCATATGAAATACCAAAGTGCAGCGGCTGGGTGTGACTGGAGCAGCAGCCAGGTGTCGGAATAACGCAGCAAATGAATCAAAGCTTGAATCGCAGTAGAGATTTTTTATCGTAACACAGAACTAATATTGACACTGTTGTCCCCCTGGTGTGAAGCCCGGGTGACTCACGGTGACATTTGGCACCGCTGTGCTCAGTGTGTACTGTGTGTAACAGTGCGGTGTTTGTGCTCCTGCAGACCACCTACACGCAAGCCAGCGACTCAGATGGGGACGACACAAAGTATAGGAGGAGGTCTTCCTTCAGACGAAAATCCTCCGCAGGTCAGTCTCACTCCTTTATGCTTTTTTTTTTTTTTTTTTTAACTTTGATGTGGTATCCGTTAACCTGCGTTCCTATCTCCTGGTTGGTTTAAGAGATGCTTGTAATGCCGTTGTCACTGTCTCTCATAAACACTAGTCATGCAGGCATCCTACTGGATGAGGGACTATGAGGAGCTGGACAGTTTCTTGTCAGATCTTTTTCAGTAAGATCTAAATCTTGACCAGTGCTTAGGGGTAAATTATCGTTTAAACTCAATAAGGCAACAAGGAGTCTTCTTCCCTAATGTGGTCTTTAAACCATAGCTCTGACTCTCACAAGAAATCTGTAATCTACTGTAACAGAAATCTCGCACTACACAGAGAGTATGGTCTAAGTGTAAGGGACTTTAATGTGGCAAAACACGTGTAAAGTTACAGCAGCAGGACGGCCAACTTTCACATCTCTGAGACGAGGGTAGACACTCTTAATGCTCCAGTACTTAACAAAGTTGTCTTTTCAGTGAACTGCAGCCATGCACTGTTGAAGGACCGTCCTGAGGTTGTGTCCTAATGTGAAGTGAAAGGGAAGAAAGCAGTTGCACAGAGCACATTTTGTTCCTTATCGTCGCTGTCCCCGGGGAACGGCAACGCGAGTGTCACAGAGATTGTTTGTTTTCTTTTTTCCGTTTTTTTTTTCGTCGGCTGGTGGCGGCCGCCGTTCGACAGGGGGGAAGCCCAAGGAGCCGGAGAGCGAGTCGGAGAAGGAGAAGCGGTCTCACCCCTCCTCGAAGCGAGCGTCGGAGGATAAGAGGGGCTCCGTGGAGGAGGCACAGAAGCCGCTGTGCTCCGCCATCCTGGGGTACCCCGCCGTGAGGGACCACGCCCTGGGCTCCGAGTTTGAGGTCAACAAGGACATCCGGGCGAGAGAACCCATAAACCTGAACCTGTCTTCCAAAGGTAACGGCTCCTTTTTAGTATTTAGATGGGACCAAATCCCTATAAAGCCAAGCATACGATTCTCAGTCCTGAAAGGGTGGGGTTTGGTGTCCCCAGAGCGCTCATCCACACTGTGAAACCAAAGGCAGATAGCTTTCCCTCCTTCAGCAACCTAACTTTGGATTTCCCGATTGCACATTAGGCTTGCCTTGTTTACATCCTGCAGGAGCACTGAGGCACACCCAGTCCCACCCACACGTCAGTGACATCTGGCAAACAAACAGCAAACAGGGGATTGGCTTGTCTCCCTGCTGTCATCTGAGCCACAAGTGTGCCCTGACGATGTAATCAACCTTACCTCAGCCAAACAAGGCCAACATTGTCAGCTAAAGACACAGGCCAAGCTGAACTCTAGTCTGGGCTGTATGGCTCATAATGAGTTTCATAACTGACTGCACCACTCGGGACCCCTTATTACACTGCTGTGACTTGTATTCACACACATACTAAAATGTTAGTGATTGAAAACGTGATGGAAGACATGTTTGCAGAGCTGCAGGCCCTGAGGAGCGGCACTGAGCACCTCTTAGGAGTTGTAAAGGGGGATTACGTTATTATTGGAGTGAAAAAAATGAAAAGAAAAATACAGCTGTAAACACCCAATTAAGAGGATAATGTTAAACCTCTATCCTTCTCCTCCAAACAGTTTCTCATCCTAAAAAAACCTAATTAAAATGAGATTTTTAACTTGGTTAATGCCTCACCAAAGGCTGAGGATTAGTCACGACTGTGTAGTGTACCACCCACACACACACACACACACACACACACACACACACTCACACACTCACACGCGCGCACACACACACACACAAACACACACACACACACACAAACACACACATGCACACACACTCACACACACACACACTCACACACGCACACAAACACACACACACTCGCCAGGATGGAGTCCCGTGGGCCGCAGTGGCGGCATGCAGTTACCCAACAGGAGCGTGTTTGTGCCGCTGAAAGCAGCGCGTCAGTCGCAGGAAAGCGGCGGTGTGTGACGCTCGGCCGCCGTGCAGGAGAGAGAGGGCGAGGGCGCATCCCCCCCACGCAGGGTCCCAGCTCTTTCTGAAGCTTAAGTCTTGGTGCGGGCCCTTTTTAAAGGCTTTAGGAAAATCCGCCACACCGCCCTTTCACATCAAATGCACCAGCAATGTGTACAGTCTGTCCCAGTTTTTCTCTCTCTCTCTCTCTCTCTCTCTCTCTCCCTCTCTCGCTCCCTGTTTTCCTCCCTCTCCCTCTCTCCGTCTCTCTTCCTTTTTTCTCTCTCTTTCCCCCCTCTCTCTCCTTCTCTCTCCTCTTTTCTCTCTCTCTCTTTCCCCCTCTCTCTCCTTCTCTCTCCTCTTTTCTCTCTCTCTCTCTCTTTCCCTCTCTCTCCCTCCGTCTCTCTCCCTCTCTCTCTCTCTCTCATCAGAGATGCTAATGCCTCTCGCGGCTGCAGTGGGAGTGTGTGTCCTGAGCTGACTCGGGAGAGCAAAGTCAGTGATTTCAGAGAGGAGACGCATCCTGCCCTCTCTGCCCACTGCTCTCTGTCATCCGATACCCTTTCAGAACATTTCCTCTAAGGAGATTACAGACTGCTGCTTTTCCATGGCTCTTGTTCTGTGGGAATATGAGACAAGAGCAGATAGCTCTGCAGCATCCTGGGCACGGCTGCTTATCCCGGCGCTGTCCGTAGGTGAATGATATCTGACCTCTTTGCCCTTAGACGGCGGTTGGACAGCTCCGGAGTCAGTTAAACATTGCAGGACTGTATTACCGCGAAGCCGAATTATCCCTGAGATGAGCAGATTGCTTCAGGAAACCGTTTCAGTCAAAACAGCAAATACTGTACATCCCTCCCAGTAATTAAAGGGCCACGCTTAATCTTTTTCACTTTTAACCTTGTCAGTAATTCCTGGAATATGACCGATTAAACAAATGTCCTCGGCCAGTTGAGGTTATTTAAGCTCAGATTTTTTTAACTCACAGGTGGTAGCTCACCAGCTAACCTGCAGTCAGGTGATAACAGAACAAACTAATGTAAATACTACGGCTGTTGTGATTGTGCGATTGGTCCAACTGATTTTTTTTCTGTTAATATGAGGAGAATGTCCTGCTCTGCAGTTTTGTAACTTCTTTCCTTTCACTATGTGTGTATATTTTATTCTCATAATTAATTTTTTACCAGTATTTGCCTATTTTTCTGTAAGAGTTTTCAACACTCTGTGCTCTACTTTCTGTCATTGATGCTAATTTCCACAGACAAGCCGATGTGTTGGTTATGTAGACTAACTTACTTAGACACATTTTTCAATTCCTGCTTGTTACAATCACTAAGCAATACATCGAGAAAACTGTCAATTTTTTTTATGGTTAACTGTCAATTGCTAGCCACTCAGAAGGTCCTTAACAATCTCCTGTTGTTGCTTGATGGCCAGGTAGCTGGTAGGTAAAATATTAGTAGCTGGCAACTTTAGATAGGATTTCACAGATAAGCTAGATAGAGCAAGAGCTTGCTGTGATAGAGCAAGAGCTAGATAGAGCTTACTGTGAACTCTACTAAAATATTTCCGTAATTCCTTACAAAACAGCTGTGTTAGCTAGTAAATTTCCCTAATGCATCGCTCTAGCATGTGAGCAATCCAGTTTACCTAGCAAGATATAAAAAACACACACATACAGAAATACACACACAAGTCCTGCATGTATGTTCACCACACTGTACAATGAGGTGACACTCACCACCAGAGGACACTACGAGTGTAGTGGGCTGGGGAAAATACTAGGCCACCAGCAATAAATCCACAGATAAAAATAATATTCATATTACATTATATTATTCATACTGTTCAAAATGGATCATCCACATCTATGATCACGGGGGAGGAATCTGCATTTGGCTTCAGAACAGATTAGATTAGGGAACCTAAATGATAAGACGCAGGCTGCTGTTGAAAGCAGGAGCAGTGTGGCTGACTGGCAGTGTCATTTATGTGCAGGGCATCCTCCTGCTCAGGCTGGTAGCACACTGCAGGAGAGGGAGGGGGGAGTTTCCACAGCATTGGCAATGTTCTGGCATAAAAACAAACAGCCCTGCCTCTAGTGCATCAGCATGGGAAGCCCTCACTGCCTCAATTGCTGTGTGGATTGCACAAAGCAAGAACACACAAACACACGCACACACACACACAAACTTTTATTGTGAGAGCATATTTAGTAGTATTTTTATATTGCACATACCATTCATGCAGTTAGCGAGTCATTCATGTCTTTGATCAGAGTGGACTGACATTACGGTGGGTGGTTTTGCCCTAAATACATTTATCATAATAGTAATCCCAGCAGGACATAGTTTTAATGTCTGACTCTCCTAACTGTTTTAACCGCTAAGCAGCTTTACTGACATCCTGACAATCGCTCTTAATGAAGGGTCGTTCTCAGCCATGCCCCCAACCCCCCCCCGCTGAACTACATACCATCCGTTTGGGCAAAACAAAGAAGCGCACTGCTGCTGACATCACAGATCAGGCTGTGTTTCTGTGCTTTCTGCTGGACGCGTGAGAGATCTGTCCCTTCAGTCATTCAGACCCCGAGCGCAGTCGATACCATTGATCAGCAGACGGGCAGCGTTTGCAGGTGTCTGCCAGAGATAACCCCCCTGCCCTGCGCGTTTCGCTGGTGTGCGGAACCACCGAAATCTCCATCTCCTGCAACACAGGCCTCAGGCCACAAAGATAATGAATTACTAACAAGGGCGAGCCCGAGGCCGCCGGGGCGGGGGCGGAGAGCGGCGCTATTTCTGTGGGTTTGTGTGTGAATGATTAATGGTGGAGGAGCACGGCATGACCCTGTGCGTGTGTGTGTATGTGTGCGTGTGTGTGTGTGCGTGCGTGCGTGCGTGCGTGCGTGCGTGCGTGCGTGTGCGTGTGCGTGTGCGTGTGTGTGTGTGTGTGTCTCGGCAGATCTGCGGGCTGAGGAGTGGGTGTGTGAGAAGCCCCGGGAGCATCCCGATGACTTGGCGCAGTCGCAGGACCTGCAGGCCGCTGACGACATCGACAGCGACATCACCTACGGAGAGGTGGAGCACCGCCTCGACCTGCTGCAGGAGCAGATCAACAGGTGAGCGGCGGCGTCGCCACAGCAACCCCGGGGGCGTCCCACGGAAACGGCGGAGACCGGAGCATGCGGTGCGGGGGTTAGGGTTAGGGTGCGGCACGGGGGTTAGGGTTAGGGTTAGGGTGCGGCACGGGGGTCGGCCCTCGTGTTGTGATTTGTCTCAGACCTCATCTTCCTGCCCCTGCTGCTCTCTGCTGCTAAGAAGGTGCAGCTTTGGAACCGCAGCCTTTGAGGTCCATTTGATGTGGATTTGTGCATCACTGAAAAAGAAAGGGAAGAACGTTAAGTTGAGTCACAGGACCAGGTCATTCTGCCCATCATTACTCATTTCGCCTGTAATACAGAGTGCATCCAGCACTGTGCCCAGCCTGGTCACGACCAGTCAAGGGGTTTCTGCTTCACCGGTTAAAATGCCATGCATTCGCATTTGTGGGAATAATGTGGGAATAACACCTTCTAGTGTCAGTGTCAGTGTAAGGGAGAAATTTACCTGTCACTAATGTCCACCTACTATATCCTCCCTCATTGTGCTGATGGGACATTTTGTAGGTTGAGATCAGTTAAAGATAAGTTTCACACTGACACAAGGGAGCGTGGTTTTTTCACACAGATTTAGTCATGTTTTAGGGATTGTGCATGTGTAGAAACATTCATTTTGCAATTTAAGACAAAACTTCATCCTCCTTCCAACTCCTCTGTTATGGCCATGGTAAAACAACATCAAGATGACTCAAGGTTGAAAGCTTCGGGATTTAGTTCTCCTTCCCACGGAATCCCTCCTCTCACAAAGTCCAAACAGTACCGCATTAAGTGCTCTTGTGCTGTAGACTGGGTCTGTCCCAGAAGGGGACAAGTAACATGAAATCACAGCTGCATCGTATCTGAGCGAGTGCAAACCTTGCTTGTGGGTACATATCTAACCACATCAACATCAGTCATTTTTTTCTGTTCTGCACAGTGCGTAATTGGGCCGAATGCGGCGATAATAACAGACTGTTTCCGCGAAACTGGTTGGACGCAGGCAGGCGCTCTGGGAGACAGACGGGGAGCAGGTGGTATTTTTAGCGCAGATGATCGCGGGAGTTTAAAAAAAAAAGTTGACACGGCGCTGGCAAGATCCTGCCTCAGCAAATCCATATCACTCTGCCTCCAGGAGCCAAGTTTCCCATGTCTCTGTTCCTAAACTAACCCTAACTCTAACCCCATCTCTAACCCCAACCCTAACCCTAACCTCCGATTCCTAGCTGGCCCAGAACTAACCCTAACCCCAACCTCATCTCTAACCTTAACCCTAATCCTGATCCTAACCCCACAGCTAACCCTAACCCTAACCCCATCTCTAACCCTAACCCTAACCCTAACCTCTGATTCCTAGCTGGCCCAGAACTGACCCTCACCCCAACCCTATCTCTAACCCTAACCCCAATCCTAACCCCATCTCCAACAACAACCCTAACCCCAACCTTAACCCCAATCCTAACCCCATCTCCAACAACAACCCTAACCCTAACCCTAACCCCAACCCCATCTCCAGCAACCCCGGCCTTACCCCCAGCCCTGTCCCTAACCCCCCCGCTGGTCTCTGCCGGGGGGTCTGCGGGTGGCCCCCCAGGCGTCTGCTGGGCATCGTGAGCTGCGCCGTCTTCTTCACTCCAGCAGCCAAAGCCAGAAATAGGAAACAGGAAAGCGTCCCTGACCCAGCTGGCCTGCGCATAGTGCTTCCCCTATCACACAGTGGCTGGTGCTCATGCTTTAAAACGGGCTGCCTGTGTCAGCTCTAACCGCAGACTGGACGGCTGTATTGTCAGGGGTGCCACACTAATGGTCAGCATTAGCATCCGAGTTCAGCAGAATGAGAGATTCTGGAAAGCGTGCTTGATTCAGGACTTGTGTTGTTAAAACCAAACAGAGGCAGTAAGAGGCAGGAATGTGAGTGGTAGCTCTCTCCTTCACTCACGATTCAATGTGTCACAACCAGGAGACCCTGCTCGATTGACCAATGAGAACTCAGTGTGAGTTTGTGTTAGAAACGAACAGATCAACCTGGGCTTTCCTAAAGCAATGCCTACTGTTATTTTCTGTCTGTGCATCAGATTTTAAATTGACTGAGACATTAAAAAATATTATTAAACTTATGATTTGATATAATGATAATGATATAACTTAACATACGTTATGCATGTTAATGTTTGTAGGGAAAGCATAGCATCTCTGAGAAATTCAATTAATATTTGTAGGGTTACAAACAGTATAAAATAATGGCATAGTTTACATTATTTTGGTTGAAGGCGGAATGTTAGTATCACATGGTAATGTGTTGTGTCACAACACTCAATGAGTACATAGATATGCAAGAAAAAACTTCAGTAACTAATCTTTGTAGGGGTAAGTACGGTCCTGTGGCTTTGCATAGCCTGATAAAAATGACAATCTTAGAAAAACTAAGTGGTAAGGAAGTTGTTCATTATTAATTATGACATGCTCAGCTGGTTTTATGAGCATACATCCTATGTGAAACACTGACTAATCGTTCCCTTTTCGGTGTGTCTAGTGCAGCAAATCATTTAGTTTTGCCTCTAGCAGATGAAGGGATACAGTGAGAGAAGCTTGCCATTTCCTTTTTCATTTTGCCAGGAAGTAACTGCTGGGGCAGAGAGATGTTTGTAAATACGAGGCTGAAGCCTCACAGTTGACTGATCCAGTACCTCGGCCAAGGATAGGCCCAGACATAATTAGATTTTAAGAACATGTTTTATTGCCATTTTATTGTTGTTATTAAAATTTAGGGATTTAAAAGCAGGCTGATCGAGGAGCCATCGGGTCTGTTTTTCATTTCAAAGATTAGGGACGTTCAGGACATAATCAGAACAAAGGCGCCCCCGAAAGCATAAAGCTGGAACTGCAGACAGGAAATAGTAAAATAATAGTAAATTATCCTAAAAGTTCATCATCGCTAGACTTGCTTTTTTATTTATTTATTTATTTTTTTGCTGAAATACTGAAATGTTTAGTCTTGTAATTTTAAGACATGAATAAAAGGCCTCAAGATCTGTATTTGCTGGGATAACATGATATTCTACTGCATATGGTCATCATCGTAATCACACTAATAATTTTGCAAATACTACCACAACCAATAATAATAATGGCAATAATAATATTATTAAAATACTAAATAATAATTTTCTGTCTCTGTTTTTTCCAGGCTGGAGTCCCAGATGACCTCTGATATCCAGGCCATCCTGCAGCTGCTTCAGAGACAGTCTACCCTGGGCCCCCCCGCATACAGCACGGTCACAGCCAGCCCAGAGTACCAGAGGCCTGCGGTCAGAGTGCAGCCTGTGCCTGCCACCTTCAGCAGCCCTGCACCAGCGCAGGTATCAGATCCAAACCCGTACGCTCATAAAACACCAAGACTGGCCTTCAACCAGAGGGGTTCTAGTGCTGTTATTATAAGTGGTTAACAGTGAAAATTATTGAAAGTACCATGCAGGTACCATACACTCCTGAAAGTACCATACAGGTATCAGATCCAAACCCATACGCTCATAAAACACCAACACTGGCCTTTAAACAGAGGGGTTCTAGTTCTGTTATTTAAAAGATGAGAACCCAGGTGCAAAAGAACCACAGAAAGTCTTATGAATGAAATCTGACAGACAGATTTGACAGCATTTATACTTAAATGTTATAGCACGTTACATATCTGTATAAACTATATGCTTCAGTTCCTACAGTGCGGTTTGCACGTGCAGAGGAGGGTCAGTTCAGTAGGAAGCACATGGGGTGAAACCCGAGCTGCAACAGGAGCCTTCATCTCAGTTCCGAAACTACGTCTTTGTGATGTCAGCAATGTATCAGGAAGCGGCATTCAACCTTTGAGTGTAGCTCAGGAGTAAAATGTTGCACTGCATTAAATAATTATTCTAACACATTGCTTGCTTCTGATGCGGGGTATCAAGTCTAAATAAATAATGTTAACAACATTAATTCCACAGAAAATGTAGTGCATGTCACATCGCATTTCAATTTATTTATTTATGTCGGAGTTGGCTCTCCAGCGTCAATTGCTGCTAGCAGGAGTCTCATGAAACACCAGCTGTAGATTCACGTGTCCGTACTAGTCCATACCTGACCTTGAAGTTAACAGTGTAGCTCTGTGGATCAGTAGCCCTATAAATATGCAAAAAAAATTTAACAAATTGATCAGCTTGAGCCAAAACTTCCAATAGAAACTTCAACACTGAGTCATTTGAAAAACCTTATCGTGGTCACACCTTTGCATTTCCAGTATGAAGAAGTGTGAGATAACTCTATGACCACTGTTACTTCTGCTCAGCTGCTTCCAGGTCATATGCCATCACACCTTTCGATATTTATTCACAGTGAAGCCCTCAGAGTGGAGTGGGACTGAGTGTTTGTGTGTGTGTGTGTATGTGCGTGTTTTACAGTGTCCTGAATTCCTCAGCTTGGAGGAGCCCCACCACAAATCCAAAGAATCTCTGGTCCACACGGACACAGCCTCTGGGGAGACCCCCACAATCGTGAAGCGGGGTGAAGAGGCGGACCACAGACACAAAGGGAGCCCCCCGGCCCCCCCCGACTCGCCACAGCCCAGACCCCTCGCGCTCCCCATCCGACACCCCTCCCTTCCCGAAACTTCCCCCAGCAGTGTAGGAATGTTGGGACTCCATCGGCCAGCCTCTGATCCTGGTCTTCCGGAGAAGTAGAACCTCATCTCCCTCCCGTTCCTCTGACTGCCTGTCTCCGTCACAAATCGCAAATCCTCCTAACTTTGACTCAGGGTCTAGAAGGATACTGTAACGTCATATGCAAGGAATACTGTAGAATTTTTTCCCTATCTTTTGAAAATCATTAACTCATTGTTCAACATTTAAATGTAAAAACGTATACATGTAATATATATACATATATAGATATATATTTATTGTGTACATACTCCGGGTGTTCCACTGCCAGCACCACGAGGCACCTTACATGCTTGTTCCAGAACAGAGATGCATGCTGGAATGTCTTCTCTGTTGCATGTTCTATGCGGTTCATTTCACATGCAATCAGGTGTGATATTGGCATGCTTCCGAGCAAATTAATATCACTGTTATTATTGTTTTGTTTAGTTTTTGTACAGGACAAAGAAAACTTTGCTAATGGCACGTTAGTATTTTAATGTTCAAAAATTTCAGTGTGCTTTTTTTAAAAAATACTCCAGTTAATTATACAACTGAGAAATATATTACTTCAATGGTAGTGCAAACGTAAGGAGAAGCTGAGTTCCGTATTTAGCCAATTGACAGGCTTTCAAGCCAGATGCAATATTGTGCCTAAAACTGGAGGTTCAAACATTCATACTTACCATCACCTGGTTACAAACTCAATGACAACAAAATCACGATGTATTCCAAAGCCTAACTGCAGTAAATATGGTTAAGTCAGATGTACATCTTACCATAAAAGATGCAAACTTCATTCTTTCCCTAAATTTCTGTGCAAACCCTTATTTAATCTGTTTTCTCTAGGGTGCACAAAGGATTTTAAATGCTGACACATTTCCAAAGCATTCACTAGCTTTCCACACCGACTTTGTGTCCAATCCTCACTTTAAAATTAAATGTAACTAAAGAGAAATTTTGGCACCGATACTTTAGCACATTGTTTAAAAGATGGACTTTCACCTTCAGAGTTGCCATTTTTCAGTATAAATTAGGGTTTTTGAGAAAGAAAATTTGGCAAATTCTGTACTGAATTCTCAGTGAGAAAGTTCTTTAACTAGTATAAGATCTTGTACTGGGCATAGTTTGAAATGATACTATATGCCAAGCATTTTTAAAGAAACATTTATGTACAACATCTCTACTATAATTATCTATATAAATTCTCTCTATAATATATGTGCTTTTGGAATACTCTACACCTCTCATCCAAAAAGTCATAAACTTGTTAAACAGTCAGAAAAGACAGTTCTGTTGGGCTGCAAAATTAATTTTAGGGCTTCCATCTTTGTAAAAGGACAACATTAATAGTTATCACACTCCATGATCCCTTAATTAAAACTTACTCTATTGACCAGTGTACTTTCAGAATATTCCAAGAATTGAGTGCAAGAAGAAACTTGCATGTCAATTCAAAAAACTTTGAACAAACTGAACATATTTATTCATAATTAGAATGTTACACATATCAATTATATGAATGAGTCAGTTATTTGTATGTATGCATTGCATGTGTTTGGTTTGAACATTCCCTGAAATTATTTGCTATTATAACATATATACACAAACATATTTTCCAACATGCTATTCCTTGAGGGGAAAATTCTTGTGTAACAGCTGGTAGCACCTTTAAATGGCTTCTCATGTGGTTAAAGGGTGGATTTGATGCATGCACCACAGTGGATGTACTGTACATGTAAAAAGATTCAAATTCAAATCAGATGAAGTTTAGTTCAAAAACAGGAATTGATTCAAATTGGAAATAAATTTATAAAAGCCATTTTTGTTAATTCACAAATTCCATTTCCTTCCCAAAGTAGGGGGAAAATACAGGTTGTGGAAGTAACAAAAAAATCAATGCTGGCTAAAATGAGTTATTTTGACTCCTTAATCAGGTGTCCACAAGTGTTTGGTTTAGTCTGCCCCTTATTCAACTGTTGGATAATCAGCAGCTGTGCTGGTACATTACCAAGGTGTACGTATATATGGCTGAGTTAATATTGTGAAACATATCTAAAATAATTTTGAGACAAACTTCCATATCGGATAATCAGTATGGGTCTGGCACCCACATGATTACTACCAGTTAAAGCTGTACTGTTGTTTCATGACTTAAACGAGCTTTGGAGAGTTGGTGAATCTTAATAGTTGTGAAAGGGTGTGGCAGTTCTACGCAACTGTTTCTTACAAAGCTATTCGATTTGCAGACTTTTGCACATGACTTTCAGACTTGGACTAGAGAAAATGTAACTTTTTAATCTAGTGCGTTTCAGAATTGTTTTTATGCATTTTTAAGGTTTGCCACTGTATATTTTATACAATGCAACACTTTACAGCTGATTTGAATGTTTCTGTTCCTGATATACATATATACACTGTGGCTTCCAACCATATTCACATCCTTGATGATGAATTCCAAAAGATGATTGAACAGAAGCAATTTAAATGTGCAAGTAGTATTTTAGCATGAATATTAATACAACCAATGTTTTTCCCAATGCCATTCAGAGCATCAGTGTAATAAATCTATGTTTCTCAAAAAACACAATGACAAATGTATTCACACCCCGGTAATAAATATTTAGTGCATGCTTAGTAGACTTTGATTATGCTGAGAAGCACTGCTTCCTGTGCTGTCTAGGCATTTCTCAGGAGGGATTTTTGACCACTCCCTTCTGAGATTTCCCAGCTTCGCTTTATTGGTTCTTGCTTGCTCCTCCTCCTCCTCCTCACCCTTCCTGAGGCATGCTGGGATCATTACTCTGCCGGGACGCACTTTCTGAATCTTGTACCTCCGAGAAAGGGAACCCGCTTTTTGACCAAACATTTCCTGATATATGTTCCCACCCAGGAAAAGGGGTAGTAGATCAAGCAACACTCAACCCAGAGCCGCTGCCATTTGCAGTAGCATTCCTCTCAGAGTGAGCCTGGCCTCTCTGACCTCAGACAGGCTGCTGATGAGCCCCTTCCCCTCTGAGCACCTTGTCAACACCTGTACCGTTAGCCATCTAGAGCTTTCCATGCATCCTCCTCCTAGTGAGGTGGCAGTCACCTCGTTAAACTGAACTTGTTAATAATGAAATGGAATGAAAATTAATTTTTTCCCATTGTCATCGCTCAACTCCTACAGGTCACTGATTCTTAGAGTGAAAGTTTCATACCAGCCATCTGACCTTAACCATGACAATGAATTCAACTAGTGGCATACTTACTCATGTGCATAACCTCCTTTCATACTTGAAACCTGAGGTTCCAGAAGCTTCTGTGAGGTTCCAGAGGTTCCAGCTATTTCCTTCCAACACAAGGAAACATCATGTAGCATTACATTTATGGGATTTTATGTAGATGTAATCATAATTGTAAATAAATATGATCATTTTGGAAGGTTTTTGAGAAACATAATTATTTGAAAAACATACACTTTTGCTCTGTGGAGATTGAGTAGCATTAAAATGTCATAAATAGTTTGATTTATTTGTGCAAAAATATAGTCTATGCATTTAGGTATCTTTGGTTGAATCATATTGTTATGATTATCAAGGATATGAATAAATGCAGAGCCCAGTGTTTATATGTGTGTGCGTGTGTGTGTGCGTGTGTATATAAATATATATATTATATATATGCAGCATATAGTGTACATAAACATGGATGATTTAGGTAATAACTTATGAGCAATTGTATAAATAAATTATTGAAAAACGTAAGGTGTGCAGCTGTGTGTTAATCAGTCTGTTTTAATAAGCACCCCAGAGTATGAAGCAGTGTGCGGGATGCATGTGTTATTAAGGGTGTTACAATTTCCTATCATACACACATTCGAATTATTACATTTACAGCTCTCCACAGCAGGAAGGGAACAAAGTTTGAGGCAAAACAAAACTGGCACCTTATATTCAGAAAGAAAGACTGCATACTGCACTGGGAAAGGATATTGTTCAGACAAGAATTGCAGGACTACAAGGAAAATATGAGACCAGGTAAGAAATGAAAAAAAATCAATCATACTTTCATTTGCTCTGTAAGGCAGACAATAACAATATATATAGACATAGAATAGCATAGAAATGATAGACTTAGTGACTTTGGACACTATATGCAGTCAAAGCGTACATCAGAAATTCCTGTAAAAGGAATGCACTGGACTGCAAAATTGTGAAATTGATTTGACGTATGGATTTTCCAACTAAAGCTTAAACATCCAGGTTATGAAGGCTGAGAGATCAGGAGGGGGAACATACAGCACCCTGAGCGGAGCTGCTCAGTACCTGAAGTGTGTGAGTGCAGGGGTGGCGACTGGAACTGCAGGCCTGGGTGCACAGTCATATCCATCATACGTGAAGGACGTGTCAGAGTTTGTGTTATAACCGCATATAAAAATTACTAGTAACAGCTGATTGGTTATGCTTGACATTTCTGCCTCACACTGTACATGACGTATCTGTTTCTGTTAACATTATTTACAGATAAATGAAAATGTTTGGGATACATCTATAGCTCCAAACTATGATCATTTAAGGAAAAAAAATCTGATAAACAAACCCCCCAATCCTCCCCACCAAAAAAATAAATAAATAAAATGAAAAAATTTAAATAGGGCCAAAAAGGATGAGAAAGTCTGGCGTACTACAGCTTTTGATCAGCCTAACGTCTGACAAGGCTGTCCTTTGCTCACTGGTACTGGGCTGTTTATGGGTTCCCTTCATTACTACCTGTGGCCTGTCTTCACTTCCAGACGTGTCCGTGGGTGCGTGAGGACTGGAGTGTTTGACCGAGAAGCTAAATGCCCAACCCTAGCAACACGTGCAATCGCTATAACACCATGTCACATTTCTCAGTATATGAAACATGTGCATTATAGAACAGGTTAGAACTTGTTCTGCCTCCCCAGAAATCATGGAGGATTAAACCTCAAAGAGCTGTGCTGTATGCAGCCCCAGTTTATGCACAGGTATACAGGCCTTTGATAAACTGTGTGGACACAGTGGCCATCTGTGTTTGGTTAGGGCATGAACTTTGGTGACTCTTTGCTAGAATATTTACACACTTCCTCATTTGTGCTGACAAATGGATTATGAGAAGCATTAACAAAGTTGTACCATTTTATTCATGCAGATACTTATAGTTGAGAATTAGAGAGTTAAACGCAAGCTCCACAATCAGCAACTGATAATATTAATTTTGATGTTGTCAACACTGATGTAGACATAGAAACTATCTTCCATAGTGTATGTAAATAATATATTGATGATATGTTCATTCGTTTCCTAAAGACTGTTTTTTTCTTTGTTGAAAAAGGGAGTTGACATTAAGATATTCAGGCCGGAATTTCACGGGTGTTCCAAGCCTTATTGTTTCATTACATTACTTTAGCGCTAAAAGTCGCATTTTAAACGCTAAAAACTGCCTTAAGACAGATGTCCTGTATCAAGCTCGACCATTTAGATTGAGCCTAGAAATACGTCATTTATGATTGATATGCGCCCTTCAAAATATATTTCAAATGAGTGCAGATAACTCTCCTAATTAACTTTTTTTTTTCAATTCGCATACTAGGCTCACTACTACAAAAATAATACCGAAGTGGCAAAGGAAGGGGATGAATAATCACACGGTTATTCACTGTCTTCCGCGTATTTTCTGATTTAGACAGCTGATCTACAATCAGTTTGCTTATCCTGATCCTAACCCCCAAACATTAACGTGACATTTTATTCTGACCCACGATCAGCTGCACAGGCGCGGAAGGCGCTTTCACGTTGCACGGCTTTCCCAGAGTCGCCTACTGCAGTCAGCTGATGCTTAGGGACAGTGCTGTTGGGCAAATATGGATAAAGATATGTGCATATCACCGGTCAAAAACCTGAACTTGGTTGATTGACTTGAATATAATGGATACAAACAATAAACCAGTCGCGTGCATACTGACGTTTGGAATGAAAATGATGCGAAACTTCCGTTGTCGTGTGTTTTTTTGCTTACGTTCTACGTAATTACGTCTGGGAACCGAAACGAAACTGAAAGAAGGCATTTACAGGGAAAGCCTATGTGGTGCTGTATATAAAATACCTTGTCGCTGGACAGCCTGCATAGCAAGTCACTTTCCAACACACTGATGTGAACATATGCTAAAGGATGACTTCTGATAACGACGCAACTTTAATCTGGCTTCTTGGGGAATGCTTCCGAAACAGACTGCGCGCTCTAATTCAAGTGCAGCCCGTTCTGGATCATATAAACTTTATCGAGCGCGAGCAGAAAGACTTGATCATAAATAAAGCGAGAACTGAAAGCAATCAACGAGCGGCCGACCTGCTCATCGATACAATAATAAACAAGCCGCGTCCTGACGGCTGGTTGCGGGAGCTCGTGAACGCACTCGAAGCCGGAGGGTGTAAACATGCCGCACAGTACGTGGACACGACTGACCTCCCACCACCCTCTGTGGAGGCTGAAAATGATCACTTCGTGCAACTCGTTGATCTACTTGCTCCGAGTCTCATAACGATGAAGACATCTGACGTCTGTCTCATGTGTTTTGCAAAGGAAATTCTAACTAAGGAAGACCACGACAATGTAAGTAATCCTACCGGTCATCTCAATGCAGACAGGGTAAAAATGGTAATCTGTAATAACCGTTCACTGACACATCTAAGAATATCACTATTCCAGTGCATCGGTATGTGTATATATTTGGATTTTATCGCAATAAGTTGCATTGTTTTCGGCGCATTTTATCGCTTATGTTGTTTATAAATTATAGCATGACGTAGCGTACTTTTCTTTGCATATTATTGTTGTTATTATGAGTAGTAGTAGTATTTCAAGACAGGGTACTGTAGCGGTACCCATAAGAAAGTTGTATAATCTCAGCTGAATCAGACGGTATTTGGTGCAGTTATGAAATTCTAGTCGCTCGAAATAAGTGCGCTGTCGAGACAGAAAAATAGCTTAATCTGAAGTGTAGTTCTGTGCTACTAGTACAGTATTTGGCTTTACACTTGTGTATAAATATTCAAATTGTAATCCATGTTTACACCACAGGGGGGCAGTGGTGTGTCGCACGCTTGCTGTAAATGACCTCGAGCCGCTTTAACAGAGATGTTTGCATCACCATGTGGAAAGATATAGGCTGCATTCGCGTTTTCTTTAACACCGCAGAATGCAAGTGTCAGTGATCTATATATGCCTCCAAGCTATGCATATAGGAATACCCACAGTGAGTTATTTCAGTGAGCGAAAGTAAGGTCATAAACCGACCTGCAACCTGTTAAACTGTGAATTTTAGATAGTAATATTGGGATTGACAGTTTAACAGGTTGCAGGTTGGTTTATGAACTTACTTTCGCTCAAATGTGTTACAGAGTTGGCCCGATAAAGTTAAACGTATGTGAGAAAATTATATTTTAACAAGATCGATACAAGAGTTACTCAAACCCTAATTGCAACATTGTAATGACAGACCTACAAAACATACAAACATGCAGTAGGCCTAGAAAGTGTACAACACCATATTAAAGATGTAATGATGTTATTATATGCCCCATGCTTTCCTTCATTGTTATAGATCATGGCAGAAATCAGGAATAACGGTCAAAGGAATGGCGCGCGTCTGCTTCTGAGAAGGATCGTGTTGCAGCCGCCGGGTTGGTTTTCTGCATTTCTGGATGTGCTGAGTAAATCTGAACACCACGACCTCTTCCGGGAACTTACTGGAGCAGAAACGCCTCAAGAGCTGGAAGGCAAGAAAATCTTATTACATTTAGCGTTTGGTTCAAATGGTTCTTTGTTTCATTTTTCTTTTTTATTTCTTTTTTTTTGGGGGAGTATTTGCATGAACGAAACATACTATCTGTACACTGGTTAACCACTGGTTAACCTTAACCATGCTCGTATAACTTCCATTTACACGGAAACAATCACGCTGACAAAACAACATCCATGTTATATGTTCTGCTTTGAAAAAGATGCTTATTTGAATTGCGCTGGAGAAATAGGAATGCTATTGTTTACTTGCTTGTAGAAGCCAGGCTGTTGTTTTCAGAGTCGGGGTCAGTTCCTTTTCGATTCTCTCACTTCGGGAAATGTATTGCAATTCAATTAATTAACCTGAAAATCTTCACGGGAAGAATTCTCAGTTCATTAATTTGAATTTCAGTTCATTCCCTGAATTGTCTGAACTGAAGTGGAATTGACCCCCTCTCTCTCCCTCCCTCCCTCTCTCTGAAACAGCGTACTTGTTGGCTCTCACGTCATAATGTTTTCCTATCTCGCTGTCCGCCTTTCGGGCTCTGGCTACCTGTTGTGCAGGTGAACGTGAAAACACTGGCACACAGTAATGGCACATATGCACCTGCAGAGGGCGCCCTTGCTCTGCATTTCATTTGGTGTTGTAGAATATTTGTGCTGTGAGGAGTAAATTAAAAAAATTAAAAGATATGTTTTGTGATTGATATAAAACGTTTTTAAAAAAGGGTGGCCAAGGGGCCCTGTGACGGCACATACTCTGCAATATTTACAGAACCTCTGCACATTTACTTGTTTTTTTGTTGCTCGTAATTTTTAAGTCCTACATAACAGAACTGTGCTGTCAGGCAAAGGCATTGGTTTCAAATAAAGTTGTTAAAAAGCCTGCTGTCACTCTTTCTCTCTCCACCTCCCTCTCTCATCTCATCTCTTAGAAATGATTACTGAGGACAGAGATACACCCAAAGTGCTAAAGGACCAAAACGAGCTCAAAAAAGAGAAACTGGTCGAGGGCCCAGAGGTGATGGAGCTGGACAGCATCACTGCAGAGGAATCGCTGGACAGCAGCATGGGAAACAGCAGTTTTAACTCTCTGCTGGACTCATCCATTGGGAGTACCTCTGATCGTACAGGTAGAGCTGACCACAGTAACGACATCTAGAGTTCTGCTTTACATTATACGTGATATATTTACCTGGCAGATGCTGTTCTGCAGAGTGACTTACACACCCAGTACAACAAGATGCACATAGTACACATCACAAGGGTCTCAGCAGACAACAGCAAGTCATGTATGTGAGGTAAAGCATTAGTTTGGTAAAGTTTAGTGAGTTTAGTAAAACAACAGTGGCAACATCAATTAATCAGACACAAGCGTATGCATAGTTGAAGGAAAAAAAAAATGTGTTGTTGAGTCAGCACAGCAATATAAGGATGAGAACATTTGGTACAGAACAGAATGTTTACTTTTTCGTATGTTTTGTTAAGAAATTAAAATAATCAAATGAAATTATCTTAGGTTTACTGAAAGATTGGAGGTGGGAAATCAGTGTACTCTGATATGTGAGAATACCCTTTCGTTATTGTTTTGAAATATTTATGAATAAGAATTTATTGTAAGTATCAAATGAACTGACACACAAACCTGTGTGCATTCCTTTCAGATCTGGATCTGTACAATGCAGATGCTGAGCAAACGAATGAGAAGGAGGAGGGAGTGGATGAGAGTGCAGTGTCAGGTATGAAAACACTATTAGCATGAGGTCACAATGCATTGGCATGATATCACAATGTGTTAGCATGGCCTCACAATGTGTAAACATGACATCACAATGCATTAGTGTGACCACACAATGCATTAATATGACCTCACAATGCAGGTTGTCCTGGTGGTTTAGCGCTGGTTATGAATCTTTACCTCAGGACCAGTTCTGCACCACAGTCCCCCTCTGTCTGGGCAGGGAGATAGAGCAGGGTTTGACGGGCAGCAGCAGATGGACAGACGGGCAAACGCGGAGTTGTCAGGGGAGATCACATGACACGGGATGCCTTTGCTGAGACTCGCCGCGTGCCAATTTTAATCGTACCCATCTGGAAGTGATCAGGGTGGTTTTGGGCCCAGCACTCTCTGAGGGAGAGTGAGGGGAGGCCAAAGCATGACAGAGCACAGGAGAGCAGGGTTAGCAGCGGCTCTTCAGTCCAAAATACCCCAGCCAATGAGGCGCAAATATGTGGCCCGCCCTTTTTTCCATTCATAGAAATGCCTTTATTACATTTTTTTTTTCCTCAGCGGAACACAATGTTCAGTCCATTATCTACAAAATGTTTTGTAATGGCATGTTTTTTCAGTCCTTTCATGGGATTGACATTTTTGGAAGAACTTTTTGGTTAATACGGCTGTTGTGTGTGGTTGAGTTAAATGAGAGGAGGCGATAACCTCCTCAGTGCTCAGTAAGATCACCTAAAGGCAGTGCTATATGTAACATCCGCAGACATTTCTGAGAGGCCCCGGCAGAGATGCTTAACAAAGCTTCATTAACTTGTCTGAAGCCCAGACGCCTGAGGCTAAGCCCTGAAGAACGAGTGTCAAGCTCTCCCCTCACAAACCACACAGCACCTCCTGCCAAAAAAGCAATTAACACCATGGACTAACTTTAAAATAATTTACAGAAGCAAATGCCTATCTTTCAGCACATAAACCCCACATATACAGAATAAACTCCAGTAGCTCCAGGGCTAAGTGGAATTTTTAAATCTGTCAACTTCAAATGAAAATAAACATTCCACTGTGGCTCCCTCATATAGCTCTGTGAAGCTCCTTCATTTGATGGACACAATTTTAAAAGTGCTAGACTTCCTTTATACAAAAGTCCATCCAGCAAATCCACAGAGATAAAAAAATATCCAGAAAAATGAATAATAAAGAGTCATTCCTGAGGTTGAGGAAGATGTAGTCACCCCTTTGTGATACCAGAAAAACACAGGCACACAGAATTGTTCCCATGTGTATCCTGACTAACCACACAAAGGCTAAAAGGCATGTGGTAAACCCAGTGTGTGCAGCCAGATCCAGCCAGATGTACACAGTTACAGGGAAAAACCTGAAACAAATGGGTTTTTTTTTTTCATTTTTGTTTTTTTTGCAATAGTGCATACACAATTGAATAGTTTAACAATCCATCTTTTCTTTTTTGGAGGAATCTCATGCAAAACAGAAAATCCAGTTCTTGTGTTTCGTAATAATGATGACATATTTGTGACAGCTTTAAAGATGGCTCTCCTTGAGGGCGTGGGTTTTACACACGTATGATACACTGCACAGTACTTCAGTCAAATTATCAGGAGCATCATTATTGATCTGTGCAGGACAAGGTAGCAAGATGATTTTTTGCCGCCATTGGAGAGCTTATTTATGCTATAATTATCAGAAGGATGTTACATGTACCTCAGTTTTTTCTCCATGGAGTCCAGGGTGACTGTTTCACACCCAAATTTACTTCTCTTTCAAAAAGCAGGTTGTGTTATTCCTCGCATCTTCAGCCATCATTAGGAAGCGTGAGTTGATCTCTTTGAGGGGAGAGTGACAAGCTGTCCATCAATCACGGTGATGGGCAGTACGTGCGTGAAATACCGCACGCTGACGCTGCGCGAAGCAGAAACGCAGTGAAGCGGGCGGGCGGTACATGTGCGCTGTGTCATCACCTCAGCTACACACCGGCCTCCGCCCGGGCCCTGTGGTGAAACGGGTGAAAGCGCGTAAAGTGGTGGCGGTAAACAGCCGCATTAGCAGGGAGCTGCGCGGTGTCGTTGCACCCGTAGGAGAACACGGTTGATAAACCATTGATGTGTTTGCTGAGGAAATCGGGCGTGCAGGAGAGGGGACAGAAGGGGCTATCTGCAGGGTTTTTCCCCATGGAAAACGGTGGCGTGTTTGTTAAGCTTTTAAGCAGTGTGCTGCATGTGCGGTTTTCAAGGGGCTTTTAGCTTCCTGATCAACGTACAGTATCCGCTGTGCAAACAAGTCATCGCTGGCCCTGCACAGACAGCCAGACTGTACTTAAGCCTGTCTGCTCACCTGCTCTTTCATCTCAGGTGACTACTCCTGTTTGCGTTTGAGCTTCAGCTGTGATGACTGGTTTTTTTTTCCCCAAAAATGGAATATTCCCCTTATCTGTTCACCGCAGGTATAAACATTATTTTGTGTATGATCGACTGATATTCTCCAGAACACACGTGGAAGAAGCCACGTTGTGGGTGTATGTGGTTTAGAGGGGGAGTTTCATTTTTTTTAAATCTGATTCCTGACTGCACCCAGGTGCAGTCCGTCCTCACCTGAAAGGCAGCGGAGGTGTGTGTAATTATGCCCATGCTCGAGGCCATACTTTTGCAGGGGGGCTTTGCAATCCCCGCTGTGAGCTCGCCGGTCACACCCTCTGACGCCATGGCGACGGTTTAGAAGCTGCAGGTGTGTTCCAGCAGGTGTGCTGGCTTGTAGTCATGGGCTAGCACTGACAGAAACACCTTCCGACAGGTGAAAGAGCCTCCGCCAGCACCATGTTGCCTTCTCCTTATCCTCCTGTCCCAGGATTCCCGGCTCTGGGAGAGCTGCTGTCTGCACAGCGCTGAACTCCTCTCTGTGGGCTGTTAGCATTGCACTGGCCCCTGCAGGAAGTTTACATTTACATTTATTCATTTGGCAGACGCTTTTATCCAAAGCAACTTACAAGTGAGGCAGAGTACAACACAAGAAAAAAAAACAGAAAAATAAAGTTCCACACACTCCGGAAACATGCACCCACTCTCATCCAGACCGACCCTGCAGGCGGGGCCGAGTGCCTCGTTCAGGCCTGCCCTGGAGCTCAGAGATGGTTCTGATGGTTCTGAACCACACAGCGGAAACTGGCACTGAACAAAGAGAAGCAGGCCGAGCTAATACAGCCCGACTGCATGTCCTGCATCTGTGCAGAAACTTGCCTTCTTTGGTTTCCTAGGAAACAGATAGGAAAATCACGTTGCAGCTCAGCTCTGTCTCAGTCCGTCAACAGTGGTGTTACTGGTATGACATCACATCATTTGACACCTGCTTTAAATAACCAGCCTTGCATTTTTTCCTCAAGACATACAGGAACATTTATGGAAGTCAGAGGATGGTGGATTTCAGTCTAGGCGCACTGTTAGCCAAATCCTTCCTGTCAAACTACGGCTCCATTGCACTGCTAAAAAGTCATGGAAATAGATATAAGTGCATATTTTAAAAAAATTGTTTGGTCTGCCTAGCTGGAGAGTGTGCTTGTGTCTACTCTCTTGAGACTCTCGGCGTGGGTGTGTGCTCCGAGTGTATTCAGAGTACAGTGTGACCCCCTGTCTCGTACCCGTAGCTGTGTGTTAAAATGAGCTCGCTTCCTCTGCCGTTTCACTGAGTTTCCTGCAGTTATTGTTTGTGTCTGTCAGCAGCTGATGAATCATCATGGAGGCACCAATTTTAGCATCGACAGGCCAGCAGTGAGGCAAAGTGGTAAAGCGCAGCGCTGCTAACCGTAAGGTTGCTGGTTCGATTCCCCACTGGGGCACTGCTGTCATACTCTTGGGCAAGGTACTTAAGCCACAATTTCCTCAGTAGATATCCAACTGTATAAATGGATTAAATTATAACCTGTTATAAATGACAACAATGTAATGTAGCATAACTAAATATATTAGCAGACTAATCTATTTAGACTAGCAGAATAGATGCAGGTTTTGTTTGAGAGTACAAAGTTGGAGCTACTGTTAGATCAAGAAGACTTGGCCCCCACCGCCCACTGCAGCTGAGCCTCTACCCCCACAGTCCATGCATGAGATTAAGGAAACTAAGAGTGTCTTAAATTGTGTTCCATTTTAGCTTTCAGTAGCAAGTAAAAAGCAGTCAGTGTGGAGCTGATGCTCTTTTGGCAGGACATTGCAAGTGGCTGACGGAGGAATTTCCTCCCTGATAAAACACGGAGTCTGTGAGGACTTCATAATAAAGCAGGAAATCAGAAAGGGCACCGTGTGTTTCCTCTGGAGGCCCACACATCGTATCTCTCCGTCTCCCCGGCTGTGCGGTGTGCAGGGCCCGTCTGGTTCTGTGCCGGGGGCCAAAGCTAAGATACGAAAACACAGACTCTCTAAATGAGAGGGCTGCAGAAACAGGAGCAGCAGCGGTGGGGAGGGACAGACGAAGGAAGCCACACCCCCTCTCACTGACTGGCAGGCCTAAACGCAGAGCGGTGACGTTGACAGTGTGAACCTCTCTTTCACAGACGGCGGGGACGAGGGGCCCGCGGGCGCAGGCGCTGCGGACACCGACATCATTCTCCGGGATTATCAGATGGAGGTCGCGAGACCTGCCTTGGAGGGGAAGAACATCATCATTTGCCTCCCAACAGGAAGCGGCAAAACCAGAGTTGCCGTGTACATCACCAGAGAGCACCTAGATGCCAGGAAAAGGGAGGGGAAACCAGGGAAGGTGGTTGTTTTGGTTAACAAGGTATGCAGGTGTCCCCAGATTCTGTTTACACAACCAGGATGACCAGGTGTCCCTATATATTGACTGGTGTCAAGAGGTACAAACAAGTGCAACAGTTTAACCGCACCTCAGTTTCTAAACTTCTCAGTTTTCCACTGGCCAAGTATAATAACAGAACAGTTGTGTTTCTAGATAACTTTTGTAATACCATCATGTGGTACATTTCACATCCTCAATGACAGCTGGCTAATTAGGAATCTTTGGTCAATTAGGGTAGTGGTTCCTGTTCCTCCACTTCTGACAGTGTTATAATTTGTCATTAAAGACACAGTGATATACCTATTACAGCACAGAAAATATGAAAATTTGTAGTGTAGACACCATTTGAAAAATGAATTCTATGACATTGGCTCCTTCGCTTAGGGGACATGAAATCAATATTAACTTGTTTTTTTCTGGCCAAACTCGGTGCGTTGTGTTGTAGCTCATTTTGAAACTAGATGAGAGCTAAACGGTGCATTTCACAGTGCAGCCAATTTGAAATGCCACTGTAATGGGCCACACAAGAAGGAGCTCAACTGCTCTTTAGTGTTGTTGCTGCCTTCTAAACAAACTTGACCTGTTTTAGCTGATGCATAAAAAGACATTTTGACATACAGGCCTGTTACTGTTAGTGCTTTTAGCTTGTGTTGTGCCTATTCACTAGTAAAGCAAACAAGACATTCCTTCCTAACCTCTGATAAAAGAACTGAGAAACCAAGTTTACGTACCCTTGACCTTCTATTTGTAGGAATATCAGCCATACAGAGAGAGCAGTACTGTCCTTGATTCTTTAAATGCTTAATCTGAGCCACTGATTGATTGGAAAATTGATTGGACAAGGGTGGTGTATGTACTTGACTTCCCTTTTATAGGCTGTCTTGTTTCAGATTACCACCAAGTTAATTTGTGGTAGTGCTTGACTGGTGTTGTGTTCACACTCAATGGTCTGGGAATGTTGCTAGCCAGTTCTGGCACTGTTGCTCATGTAACTTGGATACACTTCTGTTCTCTTGTGCTGGAGGTCGCTCTGGATAAGAGCATCTGCTGAATGAATGTAATGTGATGTAATGTAATGTTATGTAATGGAATGTAATGCCTCTTTAAGCCCTCAGGAGGTAGGGTCTCCTGGCCTGGGGGTGGACAGCACCGCAGTGAGGTTTTCTCAGCTTGCTGAAGTTCTGTGGCATCCCTCCCCCCCCACCCCCACAGGTGCCCCTGGTGGAGCAGCACTACAGCACGGAGTTCGGGAAGTATCTCAAACGCCAGTATCACGTGGAGAGGGTCAGCGGGAACTCCCAGCTCAAAATCTCCTTCCCTGACATTGTCAGGAAGAACGACATCATCATCTGCACAGCCCAGATCCTGGAGAACGCCTTCAGCCAGGCGAAATCTGAGGAGGAGGGCGGCATTCATCTGTCAGGTACCGAGACTCCTGCCACTCACCTGGCCGTCTGTGGAGGGTTCAGCTCTTCCTGAGCGCTCTCCATGACTCTTAAGACTAAACCACAATACAGCGCAGTTAGTGTGTCACATGCCTGGTATTTGCACTTCAGGCTGCTTGCTAAGAGATGGTTGTGACTTCCTATTGCTACTATAACCAGCCTTTAATATAATGTGGTAAATAATCACACATATCTTACCAGTGCCTCCTCCACTGAGCTCTGTTTGGCCAAGTCCAGAGGCAAAAATGTTTTTGACAGTGAATTTCCTCTGTGAATGACAGCATTCCATAATTAGTTATAACGATCCCCTCAGTTTTATTTTTAACATGTGTGCAAAACAAAAGAAGGAAATGACACTCTAATATATAAATATAAAAATAATATAGAAATTATAATTTTCAGATTAAGATGTAAATAAGGATAGAGTTCTCCTTCAAGTTTTCACGTTATGTCAGTATTGTCTCTGTCCTGATTGGGGAGCAGAACATTTGCTGGAAGTGTGCAGTGACCTGCAGTGTGTTACAGTAAGCTCTCTCCCCGTTACGCCCTGTTACGCGTTACTTTACACCCCCCCCCCTCCTTTTTAACAGGTATAAAGGCAGCGTAACAGTGAGGATAAGACTGATCCTCCAGGGAGTCTTTGTTTTAAAAAGTGACTCATCGGTTGGCAGCCCTGTGGCTCTTTGGTCTGGACTGAAATTCCCACCAGCATAACATGGGCACACCTTCTGTGGAAATGACCGTTTTTGTTTTTATTTTTGGTTCCGTCATGTTTCCAGGCAACACCACTGTACATGTCACTGGCGTGTGGCAGATAATTCATAGGAGACATCCCATCATAGTGGCGGGCAGAAGGTTGAACGTTTCGCAGCTTCCTTTTGACAGGCTTTTTCCTCCTCCGTCTCTGGGGCGCTGTTTCTGAAACCCTGCCTGAACTGTCAGCAAACCCATTTCATTATGCGTTCTTCATTACTCCGATGCGCTGACACTGCCCTGATTCAAAGTAGCGCCTCAGGGGACGGCTCAGTCGGGGGTTTCAGAAATCGTAGTCAATTTCGGGGGAAAGCTGGAGGAGCCTTTGCTCTGCAGCTGAATTTGTTTCCAGCGACCCACAGACAAACTGGCCCCCTCTCACACCCCTCAGGAAAAAATCACCCACGTTTCTCTGCACTGAGGTTTCAGCCCTTTTGTCCGACAGATAAATTTACACACTTTCTTTAGCAGCTCTCCAGCAGCTGATGCGTGCACTAGTGAATGGACCCCCAAGCGCCTGAAATTGCTAAGTTCTTCACAAAAAAAGTGTCTGCCGTGCTGGTGCACAATGGGGCACCCCACACCCCAACAGCAAGGGGTGACTGGCATGCAGCACAGCAGGTTTGGCTGTATTCACCCCCATGGTTTTCTCAAGGGCAGCATTTGCTCCAGCTTATCACCAGAAACTTAGCACAAGTGAAGGTTCAACCCAGACGGTAATTATTAGGGGGATAGGCGAGGGGGTTATCCCAGGGAAAGATAAGGCCTTCTCCTCTACTTCCGCTTTTGCTAAAAGAGGAAGAGCTGAGTAAACCACTTATCTCTTATCAGTGTCAGTTAGGACTTCTCAACATTATGAAGTTCTGCTAAATCATCCTCCGTACATGGCTACGTTTCTCATTTCTCATATTTAAATAATTCCCAGTTTTTTTTTCCTCCTTCCTGTGCAAACAGAGATGCAGGTGCTGCTCTGGCTCAGGTTCTGCAGCACCTGAACATGGCCGGGTGTTTTTTTTACGCATTTAGCCCCGTACGGATGTCAGCACACATCTCCACTCTCTCACTCTCAGGATGTGATTCTCAGCATGGCCTGAAGCTGGCCCAGTTCAAGTAGGCGTGTTTATTCAGACGTTTTTTTTTTTTTTTTTTATTGCGGAACGAGGAACCAGGATGTTTTTCGATCCCACATAAACATAAACAGTGCGGCGTACATAAACAGTGCGGCGTAGATCTGTCTTTGCATCGGGTGTCACGCTGTTACCACATGAAACTCAACGAAATTGAATACAGGGCCAGGGACACAGTGTTGTTACCTACTGTGGTTTGTCATCGCACAGTCCTATTTCACTGAATGAGCTGCGAATGAGTTTTCAAACAGCTGCAAACATCTGTGTTCCTCCCAGAGTGGATACCTGTCCAAAATTCTGCAGGCTTTGTTACAACATAGATAATAAATGAACAAGCCAGCTAAAATGAACTGAGTTTATCTGGCAAAAACAAATCAAACAGAAGCATCTAAAAATGATTGCTTTTTCTTTTTTTATTTTAAATAAAATGTCAGTCAAAATGGTGAAAACAAATATCGAAGCTTAAACGCATCAAAATCATGCAAGATCATTAAAGATATCATTTATGAAAAGGCTTGTGAGGGCAGGGCAGCCTCCACGTCTCACTCATGAAAACCCCAAGGCACTGTTTCCCTCTCTGCTTAATCCAGCTTTAACAGAATGAATGAGGGGAAACAAACCAGACACACAGGACTAAAGAAATCACACACAAAGCAAAGGCTTTGCTGTTAGGGTAGGGGACTCCACAAAAGGATTATTTTATAACTGTGGGGAAAGATCTGCCGCACAGTCAAGCACAACATGACTGATTATACAGGCCAGTAAGTAGAGCTACACCCCTCTGCTTTGTCCGGTGTGTTCCGATGGTGTGATGGGGTGCACGCTCTCTCTCTGACCTGCAGACTTCTCCCTGGTGGTGATCGACGAGTGCCACCACACGCAGAAGGGCGAGGTCTACAACCACATCATGATCCGCTTCCTGCGGCAGAAGCTGAAGAACGAGCTGTCGCGCAAACAGCAGAGCGAGCCGGTCCCCCTCCCACAGATCCTGGGACTCACCGCCTCGCCCGGCGTGGGAGGGGCCAAGAACGCGCAGAAGGCCGAGGAGCACATCCTGAAAGTAAATGGCCGGGGGGGGCTCGACCGGTCTGGATCAATCTGACGAGCCTAGTCCTTATGCCCATCTCTCTTTCTCTCTCCCTCTCTGTGTAGCTGTCTCTCAGTCTCTGTCATTCCTTCCATCTCTCTCTTCCTCTCTGTCTCTGTTCCTCTCTCCATCTCTCTCTCAGTCTCTCACTCTCACCATCTTTCCCTGTCTCTCTGTCCCTCCATATCTCTCTTTGTCTCCCTTCCTCCTTCTCACTCTCTCTGTTACTCTGTCTGTCTCTGTGCCTCCATCTCTCTTGTACAGCCCCTCCTTTATTTCCTTTTGCTCCACACTCACTCCCTTCTTCCCGCCCGGGTGCGTTTTACGCTCTGGGACTTGAATCACCACAGCCGTGATCCCCAGGAGGGACACTATGCTATGCTATGCTTTGGGTCTGAAGTCTCTGCAGGCCACACCACTGTTTTCTCAGAGATGATATTTTGTATTTTGTAGTTCAGCCAAGAGCCATCATGGCTTTGCATTGCAAATGCACGTATTATAAATGTAAAACTAGCATTGTGCTTTGCCTGGAACATAGAGGGACAAAGAGTGCACAGTGATTTCATGCATACTTGTAATGCAACACCGCTGTTTATTCAGAGTGCTCCTCTTGTCTTCTCTGCAGATCTGCGCCAATCTGGATGCCTTCAAAATTATGACAGGAAGACTGGGGGACCATGAGAAAGAGCCATACAAAAAGATAGCAACTGCAGAAGAAAGAAAAGAGGTAACCAGCCCATTAATGCAGTGTGTGTGTGTGTGTGTGTGTGTGTGTGTGTGTGTGTGTGTGTGTGTGTGTGCTTGCATCTTGTCTTTTTGTGAATAGTGTATTTATAATGTACAGTCTACATAAGGATATATATAAAGCATATCCAGTGATTAGAGATGTGAACTTGCCTGAAGTTAATACAGATATACCCCTCCTTGTAGCAGCAGACATGTTTTTGCTGGGCACACTCACTTACCTGTCAGTATTGTCCAACCAAAGATCAATACCAGACATTTCAAGCAACTTTGAAGGAGCAGACCTGCCAAGGCATCATCTAAACCATGTGTTTTCAGATTGAAACGATGTCTGCCGTGCATTTAGTTTAAAGTTAACTTTAACATGTTAACATTTAACCTGTGTACAACGTCCACTGATGTATTTCAGGATCCGTTTGGAGACATGATTAAAGGAATCATGGATGAAATCCACAGCCATGCTGACCTGCAGCCCCCCTGTAACCCCGGCACCCAGAACTACGAGCAGTGGGTGGTACAAAAAGAGCAGCAAGGTCTGAACCCAGGCCGTCCTCCCAATCTAACGAACCGAGTCCAACATGCCCAAGTCAGATCCACTATTCTCTATCATTTTCACAATCTCATTTTCTTGTGTGCAATCTCACATCTTGTGTGATGAGTAGATTTGCCCTGATGAAACCAAAAGGCATTTTAAATGAATAGCTCTGACAAATATAAACATTATACTGCAGTACAGCAGCATGATGCAGTGGAAATTTCAGATTCTGCAGATTTACAGTTAAGAACATGCACACACACAACACACACACACACACACACACACACACACACACACACACACACACACACACACACACTCTCTCTCACTAACACACACCCATACAGACAAACACACACTTTCTCTCACGCACACAAACACACACACACACACACACACCCACGCACGCACACATGCTCACAAACACACATACACGCACACAAACACATATTCTCACACACAGACACACACACTCACACATGCTCACACACACACACGTACAGAGTGCACATTGATGATAAATGATTCCTGTTGTTTTCATACAGCTGCAAAGGAGAAAAATCAGAAGGTTCGAGTGTGTGCCGAGCACCTCCGGCAGTACAACGAGGCTTTGCACCAGAGCAACACCCTCCGCATGTCCGACGCCTTCAGCTTCCTCAGGAAGTACCATGACGAGGAGCTCAAGAAGAAAACAGCGCCCGAGGACGAGGAGGAAGCCATAGAGCTCACCGAGACCGACAGATTCCTCTTCAAGCTGTTCAGAGGTACATCAGCCGTGTCTTCCATGCAGTCTGTCACCTCATAGGGCCGGCAAAAAAGCACAGACACCAACAGCACACCCACCTCACACCCTCACACCCGCGCGTTTCCCTCCTCTCCAAAGACAAGAAGCGGAAACTGGAAGACGTGGCGAAGAGGCCGGAGTACGAGAATAAGATCCTGTCGACGCTGAAGCAGACGGTGCTGCGGGAGTTCACCAGCAGGCAGGAGGCCCGCGGCATCATCTTCACCAAGACGCGGCTCAGCGCCATGGCCCTGCACCAGTGGATCCTGGAGAACAAGAAGTTCGAGGAGGTCGGGGTCAGCGCCAGTTACCTGATAGGAGGAGGAGACCAGAGCGTGGTGAAACCGATGACCTCGGTATGTGCGACCGTTAAAAATGTGCTGAAAACATCTGGGTTGAAGAAAAGGCTGTAGTCAAAACTGTGTGCAAGATGTCTGCCTTGTTATATTAGTTACTGGGCATCCAGGGTGTCTCCAGGGTTTCTTGCATGCGTGTCTCCAGAGTAGCACATTAGCGCTGCAAGCATCTAAGTTATACCTGGTTTTGAAAATAAGATTTTTTTTTTTCATATTTTAAAATAAAACAGAAAGAGCAAAAGGACGTTTTGGAGAAGTTCCGCAAAGGGGAAATAAACCTGCTCATCGCCACCACGGTTGCAGAGGAAGGCCTGGACATTAAAGAGTGTAATTTCGTTATTCGATACTGCCTCGTGACCAACGAGATCGCCATGATTCAAGTGAGCAATCTGACAGGAAGTCAGTCGGCCATTTCTTTTTTCCAAATATTAGTGAAACTGTTGTAAATGGTCAAGTTTGTTAGCTACATTGATTATGTTTCCATAAGGCTTCTTTGCTAAAATTCCAGGGCCAACAGACTTTATGTTAATAATGACAAGCTCATACATTGCTTTTCTTCACACCTAAAACAGAACTTCAGAAGAAGTCACTGGGAGTATATCTGGCAGTGAACGAGTTCCGGAATGCTCACTAACGGCCGTTTGGTTTCCGTAGGCCAGAGGCAGAGGGAGAGCGGGGGACAGTAGTTACACCCTGGTGGAAGTGGAGGGCTCTGGCGTCGCCGAGAGGGAGAGCGTGAACGAGTACCGCGAGCAGATGATGAGCAAAGCCATCAGGAAGATCCAAAATCTCGAGCGAAAGGAATACGAAAGCAAAGTAAGTACCCAAGTCCGTGGATCGAGTTTGATGAAATTAAATGTTCTGTACCAGGTCAAAATGATCATGTTTTTCAATGAGGGCTTCAGTTGTGTTTTACAACAGCAGTGTCCACAGGAGATACATGGGGTTCCAGCCTTCTAGATGGGTTTTAGTTACCTGTTTGTAGCCATTGGTAGGCCCGAGATCTTGAATCACCAGTCTGGAGCTTGTTGAGAGACAGAACCCTCTAGAACCCTCTGCCCTGCCCTCTCCATGACCAGGGGTTGGCAAAAGGTTCCCCACATTAAAAAAAGGCGACATAACCCCCACCCAAACTACACTAAGCAGCAGTGGAATGACATTGTGTTTTGATTACTTCCCAAGCTGTCCTCTATTGCTTTTAGGTGAGGGAGTTTCAGATGCAGGCCATAATGGAGAAGAAGGTCCACGCCGTCAAGAAGAAGCAGAAGGTGATGCTGAAGGATGATCCGTCCAAAGTGAGATTCAGCTGTCGAAACTGCAGCAGGCCGGTCTGCTCGGGGAGGGACATCGAAATCATGGCAAACATGCACCACGTCAACGTGACCGACGAATTTAAGTGAGTTTCATTACATTACTGCCATTTAGCAGATGCTCTTATCCAGGGAAACTTGCATAGGTTAAAGTTCTTACATGTTATGAATTTATACAGCTGGATATTATATATTTGCTGAGGAAATGCTGAGCCCAAGGGTACAGCAGCATTGCCTTAGCAGGGAATCAAATCAGCAACCTTTCGGTTACAAGCCCTGCTCCTTACCACTATACTACAGTGCCGCACCTAGGTAAGGCTACGTGACATAGCTTACATTGTCCATTTATACAGGTGGGTACTCGTTGAAGGTGTCCCGGTTTGCTTCCTTGCTCTGGTTAGCTCTGAGTTAGCTCCACCTTCCCCATGGTGCCACCATGGCCTCTCATCTCCAGTGATTACCGCAGACTGTGGACTGAAACTCGCAGTATCAGTACCGTGAATGTAATTTATGGATGCTGTTAAAACGTCGACCTCTGAACTCCCTTTTAGGGAACTGTTCATAGTCAGAGAGAACATGACGCTGCAGGAGAGACTGTTGGACTACGAAGTGAACGGTGACGTTGCTTGCAAGGCCTGTGGATATGTAAGTTCCCCTGTGGTGTGTCCAGTTTCATTACGCTACAATACGCATTTCTGCCCTCAAGAAGTCAAACTTTTAAAGCTTGCTTTTCTTTTCACAACACACAGCCTGTTATCTAACATTTGGCCGAGTACCAAATCAAAACCCTGACTCTCATACATTTTATGAGCACAGTATCAAACATCAAGTCAAAAACAAGAGTCAAATTAAGTATAACGATTAGACATTAGCCATTCACTTCTTTGACAGTCACTGCTTTTTACTGTTAATGTTTCTGTTTAGTCTCAGTAAGGCATTTTCCATGTATGCTGCATGGTATGGCCAAAAGTGCCATGCTGTAAACCTGCACTGTTGCCAGACAGCTAAACCAATGGTACAGTGTGCAGGGCACTCTCAGTGAAGTATGTCATTTGTAAGCAGATTTTCCTTTCCCCTTCATTATTGCCCTGCACATATCAGGTATTGTTTTGTCTGAAAGAAATACATATTTTCGGTTCGAGCAGTTGTGCATTAGCAGCTGTGTAAACATCCACTGCCGCAGGGCAGGGCAGGGCAGTGTATCCTTTTGCAGCACCTTGTCTGTGGCTGCATGAATCTTTTCAGCATCATTTCTGTAAGGTGTCCACTGCTGTTTTCCACCCACAGAGTCCAGCATCATCGTCTGAATCACGATTTCCTCTCTGTGTCTCAGAGTTCTTTTCAGTGTTAGGTGGTAGCTGCCTGTAGTGGGCCTGTCACTGGTACGCTACTTGTTTAGGGCATGGGTGTTTTTAGCAGCAAAGTTCTGTATTGTTTTAACATTCTTTGTTCCTTCACTGAACTTGACTTCTCTCACTGTTAAATCTTTGGCTTTCCTTGCTTGCTCTCTTTGCCTTTTTGCGTTTTTTTTGTTTTCCACCCAAAAAGGGGGCCACTGGAGCCCATCAGTATGAGACAGGCTGCTGGTTTGTGTGTGCCACTCAGTCTTGATCGCTTGGTTTCTCTCGCTTCCTGGTCAGAAATGGGGCTCCATGATGCTGTTCAAAGGGATCGACTGCCCTTGTCTTCACATCAAGAACTTTGTGGTGACATACGATAACAAGCAGAAGACCTACAACAAATGGAGTGAGCTGGCCATCCGATTCCCGCCGTTTGATTTCCACAACCATCCCGATCTGATCGCCGGGGACTCCGACTCAGATTAGGCGGCACCTGCTTCATGAAGGTAGATAGAGATAATGTGCGCAGGTAAGAGAAGGTTAAGCACAGAGATCACACACAGACATCAAGGACCTCTTTACTGGTCTGTTTGTACCGCCATCACCCATGCATCCTAGCATCTTGCTATTTAACTGAACTAGCTAACTGAACTAACCAAACAGTACTACTGTGGCTAAATAATTAAATACTGTAAAACTTCTATTAAATGCGAAGTCTCTGACAAACACCTGTCCTCTTTACTGGCCGGGGATAAAACCACATTTTAGTTAATAAATGCTGGTCTGTAATAGTCGGGTGATGCCTTTTACTGTTAACTTTTGTTGAAGGTTTTTCAATTAACACATGGTATTAAAACTGATTAATAATTTATTAACACCTGCATTCACATCAGACAAATGCCTGCACAAGTATTGGTAGTGATGATTAATCTTCTAATGTCATAGTAGAGTTTTTTAAAAAGCCATTATTGTTGCAAATAGCAGCTGACACTCGCTTTGCTCAAAAGTAAAACAGAGTATTAGACTCAAAGCCTATCAAAAGCAGTGTAAAATGTTACATAAAAGTCTTGTTACATCACCTTACCTGTAAATCATCAAATTATGGAAACTCAAAGTAAAAAGTTGGGGTCCTGTCACTTTCTCTTTCAATAGACTATGATCTGACAATGTCAATGAAAAATTACGTAATGGTGAAAACCTTTATTTGACCGATTGGTATCTTACCAGTATTGGGTGAATTGTGTTACAGCAAGGGACGTGTGGTGCTGTTTTATAAAAAATTAAAGGAAAGGCACAGAACTCACACTGAAGAGACAGGCCTGCCAGTATTGTACCCATCACGATTTCTCTTTTCTACTCATGTGTGCCCCCCCTTCCCTTTTTAATGTGAGACACCTAAGCGCCTGTCTCCAACTGCACCCAGTCTCTTACACACACAGGGACTAATTTGGGTTCAAAGCAAACACTCAGGCTACTAATAGAAGTTTTACTGTAAATAAAAATTAAACAAGCTGAACAATAATGTGGTCTTCTGACTTAATGTGTGATTTACTCATAAATGGCATGAACTCATAATCTCTGCTGCGGAGTAGTTTTTTTGGTGGGGGGGGTGATTGCTCAGAAAATAATTATATATTATGAACTTGCAGTAGAGTACACTTTGTTTACAAAGAACAAGATGAGATGTTGGATTCTGCACTTTATGTATAATGTGACAGTGAAGGTCAAAGGGCTAATGCAGCACACTCCATTTACAAGATACAAGGATTAATTTCATATAGTGGTCACAAACACTGGGAGAGAATCACTTCTTTTCTAACTTTACATTCCCTGCTTTACGGAATGAAGTAACCCACTTATAACAATCATTGTGGGCTCGCTCATGACCTGTGATGCCATACTCAATGGAGCGCGGTGATTCATGAAAAGCAAAATGGCACTGACAATTTGAAATGTAAATTTGGAATCGTGTATCTCCCAGTAGAACCCTAGCAGATTTTGAAAAGGTTGTACTGTTAGGATACGTCCTTGGAAGCCCCTAGACATGGCAGAAAAGGAAAGGTAATGAAAACACTGCTTTCTTCAGTCTTAAAACAGGAAGTAATTTTCTTTGATTTTCTGTACATTACATTCATTTATCAGGTGCTCTTACCCAGAGCAAGTTCCAGCACAAGAGAACAGAGGTGTATCCCTTCAAGTTGAATGGGTAACAATTAGGTTGCTGAAGATGTCTTAATTGGAAAAAAAATCAACAATATTTAAATAACATTAGAAATATCAATGTTATTTAAAAGAAATGTACCTTTTATCTATTCTTTTGTGAACTTCAAGCACAAACTGCTTGAATCAAATTGTCCTGAATGGATATGATTATTATAAGTGGAGTGCACTGTATTGTATGAATGTTGTAATGTGTTACACATCCTAGATACTTATGTCATTAAAGGAGGGGAATAGAATTATACTGTATATGTTCCTGGCCTTTCAAAGGTCACTGTCTAGATTGTTTAAACTATTGTTTAAACTATGATCATACTGCATCAATTCTGTCAATGGTGATGGGGATGGAAGTGTAACTAATCAAATAAAACATATATAAATGTCTCTGGCATTTTCCTCTTGGGTGTTTTTAGAAAGTTCAGCAGGCAAAGGGTTAAGATACAGTCAGGGAACAATTCAGATGAAATCCACCACAGACCTTTCTCCAAAAAGAATAAGTCTGTGTACATTCACATATACATCTGTATCCATTGATGGTGCAATGTACATCAGAGAACATTTTCTATATTTTTCCATCATGTAGAAGATGGGTAAATGAATGGTAGTACAGTGAGCATGTCATATAATCAATGTAATAAAACTAGCACCAACAATCATGTGCATGCATTCATCTATACCCAGCAGCAACAATGTAGGGGGTGTCAACCCACTGAGGGCAGTAATTTTACCTATACCTCACCTTTGGTGAGTGGGAGAAGAACCATGCAACAGACATCTAGGTTCTTCACTCATGAATAGTGACAAGCAAGAAAATACCAAAACTCAAAGCTAAGGAAGTTTAATGACAATTCATTGCACATTGTTCAGGAGAATCACACATTCCATGATTTAGACTGAATACAAGGGTTATTTAAGAACAGCACTGACGCAGCACTCTTAGAAATAGTCTCCGAGACAGGTAACAGGACAGGGTTCAAGGTAGTCCAGTTACAGCAACCTACAACAGTTAAAAGATTTGCGTCTATCAAAATACGCAAAGGCACTGGAATTCAGATGGCACTCGGACAGCACAGATCAGACCCAAAGATATGGGCATATCAGCTCAGGCTAGGCCTTTTACAGCGCGAGCTACATCATCAAGCAAGGGGAACTCGGGAATTGTAGATTACGTCTACTGTCGCGCCACATTCCAAAAACCCACTCGTATCAAAGTGGACAGGGATTTTAATAGGGAGGGGAACACCTGTATTTGACAGAGAATCCAATCAGTTACTTTGGACCGGCACATTGTCACGCTTGAGTTAACCATCCATTTCCTGAATTGATCCGTTACACGTGCAGCAGACACAAGGAAGCCCCATCACACAAACGAAAGAGCAGCAAATTCCAAAAGCGGTGATAAGCGCGTAAGTAAAATACTCAGTATAAACATACATTTAGATCACATACTTAAAACCGATTTTAAACAAGTCATGCCATTACGCACAGACTCAGTTAACGGGGTTGCTTCTGCAGCAGCGGCCGACTTGTCGTGGCGAGACTCCACAGCGTAACCAATTGGTAACCACAGTGTAACCAGTTCAGCTGACACAGTGATCATCTGCCTGTGCTTTCAGCTGACATGGTTCAGCGATGCATTCAGCTGACATAGTAATCACCCCTAGGATTTTCCCTGCTTACATTCCTACACTCTTATGGTGAACTAAGGTCCTGCATGTGAAGTAACTGGCAGAATTCCTGTGCGCTTCGTCTAGCCCATCCCTTACACGCGAACTTTATCGCTTTACTTTCCTGTTCTTTCGCCTACGCACTGACTGTCGAAGTGCGCAAATCGTTGTCAAAATGGTAAAAAATTGCTTCAGTGACAGTACCTGAGGAAAGGTATTTGTTTATGTATAACTTGTGACACGTGGCTACTAAAAAACCCATACCAAGTCTTTACGAAGTTATCGTTCCTAGAAAGTTGTGTAGTGTTCGGGCATGTGTGTGATTATGAGCGAATTCCAAAGCCTCCTCGAAGCCGCTCTTAAATGCCACTGTCCAGCAAAAAAATCAGTTTTAAACTGGATATCTTTAATCTGACGGAATTTTATTGTTCGCTTTTACAACCGAAGTAGAGATAATATTTAACCAGGGTCATAGAAGATCATAAGCCTCATTGCAATGTCAGTTGTTTGACAGCTAAAAAGTGAAGAAGCAAGCGCTCCACGTCAACGAACCCAGGGAATCGTCAAAACTGGTCTTTTCATCTGTGAATACGAACCGACACCGGTACAAATTATGGTCAGTAATCGCTGTTTAATTGTATGAAATTGTTTAAATAGGAAACCTGATATGTGCAAAGGTCAGATTTGTCTATTACGTTAACGATTTACAGTGTCTAGGATAAAAGTCAAATTAATCCAACAATAACTCATTGTTATTGTTGCTCCTGCAGTGAGATATCCTAAACGTTGTCAACATTGTGATAGGTTTAATATATTCTTGCAAAAGAAAGATGCACGTGTCAACTAAATATGTTTTCACACACCTTAACTTGTTCAGATGTCTACAGATGTAATTCAGCAGTGATTAGAATATTATTTTGCCTTCATCTTTAAGGGGGGTTTTGCCAAGATACTTCTAGGGATCATAGGGGCGGCTGTCGTCGTCACGCTGATAGCTGTCCCTACAGCGATATATTTAAACGGTAAGTTGCCGCACTACTTACGAGTTCTTCATGAACATCATGGTTTATTTGTGAATGCACTATTATTTCATTTGTCCCTCAAATGCATGTATGTTTGCTGAATTGCGAGTGTTGATTGAAATAAGTAAACGTGTAACGTTAAACTGCTATGAAAATTACCTGATCACGTCAAATTATGTACTCGCCCTTACTCTCGTCTTTGTGGGCAATTCTCACGTTTGTCTCAATCTCTTCAAGGTGTTATTGCTTTATTGAAGATCGGACCATAAAATTCTTACGTATTCATACATGCTGACTCACAAAAGACACATGGAAGTTTGGCCTGTCAGTTCAAACATGTCGAAAGTACCTGAGCATACGAGGTGGATAAACCTGGATCTTTTAAAAAGAAGTAACCATGGCCATGGCAATCGAACTGTTAATCTGATAAATGTATTCCAAAGTGGCTTTGTTTGTTTATTACTCTTGTTAGCACGTTAGCAAGTTTACTAGCAAAAGAAAACTTGACACTAAGCAGTGTCATATTTGAATGTTTTCCGATTTATCCAGAGTGATTTAAGGTCCGCTATAAACAAGTGTCGATAAAATCATAAAACCTATTTGTACAAAGTGCAATCTAATTTTTTTTTTTTTATCTGGAGCATTATACAATGTTGTCTCGGTCTGTAAAAGGTCTTTTCGCAATAGCATGCTTATCAGTTCACATGGTTGTAAACTATATTTGTAAATTCTTATCTGACTACCACAGGGGTGAACTCCAACCACTGGAAACTGTTTTGGTGTATTGTGTGATGAGAATATAATATATTTTAATGTAAATACATTTTAAGTAGAATAGCACTAAAATACTTTTAATTACGTTTCACCAAAATTCATAGTAATCGTTTGGCGCCACCAAGTGATTTCTTATTGCAGAATTAATTTCGAGTTTTGGAGTTGTACAGATAATACGTGAGACCGAACAATATCGAGAAGTATATGTTTTCTACTCTGAAATTCAAAATAATATGTATTTTAGACACCTATCCGGGTTTTGCGTCACCTTCGTTTGTGTTGTCACTGTGTGATATTGCATCTGTGATGATCTGAATTTGTCACTGTAATTTCAGAGGACAGTCCAGGACCTTCCAAAAGGACATTCACACTCGCAGACTACTTCAACAGCACTATTAGAACTAAATCATACAATCTGCGATGGATATCAGGTAAGGTATGAAGGTGTGTGCTGAGCTCACGCGTCACGCTTCGAACGCTGGGCGTCGTCCTCCCGCAAATCCAGCGTTCTCCCGCATTGTTGACGTCATAGGTCTGAGTCTCCCATGAGGGGGTTATCATTTCCTTCAAGCTGTCTGTGTCCGGCTTTACACACGTAGTATCACGGAGCATCAAACCCCCCTTCGCTCGGCATTAACCATCTATATATCCAAAATGCTCAGCATAAAGGCAATATTATAGTCTCTGTGTATGGACTATACGCTACACTGGCGTTTCCCTTTTCAGTACCTCTGCTGTAAAAAAAAAAAGTGTGATTTAATAAGAGCATTATATTTGTTAAAACATTGTGTATAGACAATAGTGTCAAGAGTTAATCCTGTTAACACTTTGTCTTGCTGCCTTGTATTGTTGCCACAGTACATCATGCCTTGATTTTATATGAGTTTGTGAAAATAACATCCTCATCTGACAACTGTGAGGTCTTGCATAATTTTACCAAATCTAATCTAATCCAATCTAATCTAAGATGTGTACAGTATAGTCAAAAGGGCCTATGTTGTAAGACTGACCGTGTGTGTTATCTCCTACATTGGACAGGACACTTTACCTTCAACTTCCAGCTCAAAGCTACAGAACTATGACATACACTGCCTCCTGTTTTCCCCCTTATAGATAATGAGTACCTGCATAAAAATGAAGATGGAAATATCCTCCTTCACAACGTGACCGCAGGATCAACCTCAGAGTTTTTGAGCAGCAAAATATTTGTAAGAAAGTTTTTTTTAGCTACATGAAAACCTGATGTGCTGTAAAGGGAAATGCCATTCACCTCTTTTTAAATGTTTATGCTGTAGGAGCAGGTGGAAGCTACTGGCTACCTTGTGTCTGCTGACCGGAAATATATATGTTTCGAGAGCAATTACACAAAGGTAACAGCCTTTTTTGTTTCCTGGTGGACAATACTGGCACGGGTTAATCTGACAAACAACTCATGGTTTGTCTGTTGTGTTCCACCAGCTATGGAGACATTCCTACACAGCATCGTACTCCATCTTTGACACAACAGCCATGTAAGTGCCTTCACCTCGATCGCGGTTTCATGAATCTGTGTTGACATGTAGAACCTGTAAAAATGGACAGCATCAGCACTTTTCGCAGTACTTAAAGGATTAATGCACGACAGCTTCTATGTTATGTTTTATTTTATGTTATGTTTTACTGTTAACCCCAACACCCATTTTTTCTCAGTAAATTTATTGATGAGCCACGGATTCCACATGAAATACAGAATTTGGCATGGGCTCCAACTGGAAACAAATTGGTAAGTTTGCAACCCAAGATTCAATCATCCAGTCCAGCACAATGACTTTTATTATACAGCCAAAGGTGAACTTCTTAGGTAGTATTGCATACATTATTATTCGGGCACACCCCACAGTTAACCAGCCAATTACCACTCCACTCAGATTCTTGCCAAAGCCCAAAAAAGGACAAAAAGGCTGAGACTATACCCACAATGCACTTTGTCCAGTAGTTTTTATTTTCACTGTACTCACACAGCGTTAGGTCTCCAGCACTGCTAAAATCAATGGAAAATACTCTGTAATAATGGAAACGGTGACACACATGATGCATTTTGTTATTCATGTCTGAGGGGAGCAACACAGTGTGGGATGTAGGAAATATTTCTGACTCCTTTAAGAAGGCCTTTGGTCCTTTTGATGCACCGGTTGGGACACCCAGCCACAGAATGGGGGAGGATTCTTGATGATAAGAGTCATCCCGCAATGCTGAGCAGTGGTGTGATCTATTGGGCTGCCTCTCATGTTTTGTGTAGTGCTTATTTTAAGCAGGTCACATCATATTAAATTCATACCTCACAGGAGCAGATACTGTCACCATGCGTGAATGTATTTCCTGAATGCGAGTTTATTAATGATCTTGAGCTGTAAGTGGAAATGAATCTTTACACCACTTCTGGTGTTTGTTTTGTCTTGTCTGGCAGGCCTATGTTTGGCGTTACAATGTTTATGTCAAAGAGAATGCAACAGCACCGGCTATCCAAGTGACCTACAATGGAGCACATGACCTCATTCTCAATGGCATCCCGGACTGGGTGTATGAGGGTTAGTAATGAACTGGGAACATACACAGCAACACTACCTTTAAGGATTTGTTGAATAATACAGTACAATACAATTGTTTCCAAGGTGCATTTCACTGCTAAAGAGTCAATAGTCTTGTTTCCCCCTCTTAACTAGCTACTCACCTTTGCTCTGGATAAGAGCATCGATTTGATGTCAATGATGTTATATACATTACATTACATTACTGGCATTTAGCAGTCGTTCTTATCCAGAGCGACTAACATAGGTTACAATCTGTCTATATTACTGAGGCAATTCTGGGCTAAGTACCTTGCCCAAGGGTACCGCAGCAGTGCCCAGTGGGGAATCAAACCTTTCGGTTACAAGCCCTGTTTCTTGCCATTGTGGTGCACTGGCACCATTTTGTGTGTTGATCTGGATAAGAGCATCTGCCAAGCAACAAAATGTAAATGTATTGCAATGCAATGTAAAGCTGTCCTGTCAGTAACAATGCCAAAGCCATGAATCAAATATGCCTTTAGATTCTATACTGGAGATAATCTGATGGTTTATTCAAAGGTCAAGCCGGATTCAGGCTGTTGTCCCTCTCTTCCTAGAGGAGATGTTCTCGTCCAATGAGGCGATGTGGTGGTCCCCAGGCGGGAGGTTCCTGGCCTATGCTGAGTTCAATGACACTTTGGTCCACACTATCGAATATTCCTGGTATGGATCAGAACAGTACCCCCAAATGGTCATCATTCCATACCCTAAGGTGAGTCTAATGTATTCACATGTTAAAACTTTGAAGAGGTTTAATACAGAGTAACATGTGTTCATCTCTGCACCGTGAGCTATGAAATTGATATTGTACCTGGGAATACATTCTATGTGCTTAAGTTGCCTCCGAATACCTTCTGAATACAACTGGCTCTTGGAAAATTCATCTAAATAAGCTCATATACATGGAGCCCCAAAAGAGAAAGTATAGATCTCAAGAGAATGATTTAATAGCTCGTAAGCACAATTTAATAACTAGATGGAACAACATCCTTATCACATGGTAATGACCTCGTATCTGAGGGGAAGGACTTTTGATCATCTCATTCCATGAAAATATTGCCTTTCCCGTGACATATTAAGTCTTTCCCATAAGACGAGGTTAGAATTCCCCTGGGATATTCAGGCCTACAAACAGCATGTGTCTCCACAGGGGCTACGCAATTATACATTACATTTAATGTAAAAGTGTAAGATGTTGAAATAAGCCTGCATAAGTGCATGTGCTTAATAACATGTCCTCTGTTCACAGAGTTGAGATTCACGAGTGAGAAGTGAACAACGATAGTGCTTATAAGTTCTGCGTCACAGAAAGCAGCGTTTTCTCAACACACCATCATGTGACTCTCTAAGTCACTTGAGTCTGATTGGTTGATCATGACAGTACTGACCGTCGTCTGTAGTTTCTAACACATTTCATTCTGTCATCAAGGCAGGGTCTACAAACCCGGTGGTGAAGCTGTTTGTCGTTGACACCACAAACACATCACACATCACACAGGTCGTGGTGCCTGATTCTGTGGGAAGGTACAGTATGATGCTCTTCTACATATTACCGAAACACACAGTCTGAGTACCACACTAAGCAGTGGTTATTCAGCTCTCTTGATGATGTTGAGTCCCAAAAAGGGCATGTACCTAATATTTATGATTTGTAAAACAATTATTTTTGGTGCTTTTATATGCTTGCATGTAAAGGAGGGTGTTTAAGGAAGCATACTTTTTAATGGTTTAAATAGGCCACATCTGTTGTGTGTTTTTTTTTTATTTTTTTAGTGGTGACCACTATTTGAGCTCTGTCACCTGGGTTACGGACGAGCGCATTGCTGTTCAGTGGCAGAAAAGGCTACAGCAGTCGGTCCTCCTGCAGATCTACGACTTTAACGGGAGTGGCTGGAATGAGAACACGGTGTGTGTCCCACTCCTATCTCTGTCTCCCCGGGTGACCTTACAAGGGAAAAAAAAATTATCAGGAATTTATACTGGTCTCCATTATTCAACTGTGAGTTTTAAATAAAATGAATATTGTAAGGAAAAAAGTCAACAGATATTTGAAAATGAACATTGTGGAGGAAATGTAGGATGTGTCAAGAGTACCCCCAAGATGCTGTATCCTATGCAATGCAGGGAAATGCTTCATTCTGGCAATTCAGAATTTTCGTTTACCCGCTCGTGTAAGTGAACGAAGCTCAAGAGGTAATACACCACTGAACATCTATCGAAGAAAAGATGTCATCAGACAGATTCAGCGGACTAGTGAAGAAATTAACATTAATATTCAGAAGCTGATTAACTGTTTCTTTGTTCTCAGCATCATGAGGAAATCAGTGCGACTGGCTGGGTTGGGCAGGTATGGTCCCGTAAAACGAACACCAAGCAGGTCCCAACCAGCCAGACTATAGTAGCGTCACAGCTATTAAATTACATTAACAGTGTCATCGAAATAACACAGTGTAACATTAACAGTAACATCACATTGATATTGAATGCGCTGTTTGTGGTTTTTTTTTTTCTTTTCGTTGTTCAGTTCTCACCGTTGCATCCGGTCTTCGCTGCAGACAACATCAGTTTTTACAAAGTGATGAGCGACTCGAAGCATTTTAAGCACATCCATCACGTCAAAGACGTAAGTTCTGCGCATGGGAGCGGGTGAACGCCGGGGCAACGCTTCGTGATTGGCTGTTTGCGTGGGTGGTTAAGGATCAGTCTGAGCGAAACTCATGTGTTCAACATTCACAGGGCGTGGCGACCCCCATCACGTCAGGGCCGTGGGAGGTCATCTACATTTCCAAAGTGACCAAAGATGCCATGTAAGTCAATGCACTGGCGTGCAAAGGAGGGAGACATTGGGTTTATGCTTTAATAGCATTTACTTTGATCGCTGGAAGCCTTCCATTGCCATGGAAGAGAAAGGAGAAAAAAATGGGGAATTTTCACTCTGGTAACTAAAGACCAATTTTAAGCACAAATCCACACTCAGTGCCTCTTTACCAACATTAATGCTCCTCAGCAATTTTTACTGCTGTATGTGGAGAGGCATCATGACTTGTTCTGTAGAATTGGAGGCCTTCATAATCTACATCAATACCTCCAAACTACAGCAAGGCCCCATATACTCAGAGAAATTATTTTGCACAGATATTGTCTAAAGAAATCTTTGTCATAATTTTTAAAAAATGATAACAAGGGGGGATGTTTGGGGGAATATCTCTGTGGGCGTATTTAACAAATATATGGTGGCATTTGGCATCCTACGTCCAAATAGGTGTTTTGTACGTAGTTTTTTTCTGATTGGTAGAGGAAAAAAATGCTATATGCCATAATAGCACATGAAGTCATTCTTGTTTCTCTCCACAGATACTATGTAAGTAATGAACACCTTCAGCGGCCGGGACAGAGAAACGTGTACAAGTAAGCTGGTTTTTCATCCTCAAGACTGTAATGGATAGTGCTGCTGAGTACTGTTTGAAGTCTGAGAGCGTTTGTTTGCTTGTCAGGATTGAGATTGGAGCCACCCATTCAGCTCCGCAGTGCCTTACCTGTACACTGCACAAGGACAAGTGTCAATACAACTCTGCCTACTTCAGCCAAGATGCCAGCTACTACAGAATGGACTGTTCTGGTCAGTTACCCAGGCAACATCTTCTCAACTTCATCTTAACAGAGCCTTAATTTGCACCGTAAATCCAAAAGGATAAATTATTTTCCCAGAAACAACTCTGACCTTCGGTTTAAACAGAGATACATCCAATGGTACGCTGGAAACTTGCTGTCTCAAAAATGCCATGTGCTTCTATGTTTTTACAGGACCTGGATTACCATTGTATTCACTCATAAGCAACGATGGCACTTTTTCAGGTATGCAAGTCAGTGAGTCAGTGGGATATATCTCAATATCGGCAAATCACCCTTAATCCTTCAGACTGATCATAAGGACTGTCCTCACTCCTTAAACAGACATTTTTATTCTCATGAACAATTGCAGTTTACGGTTTACATGTTAATATTTTTGATATAGATTTGAGATCATTGATGTCCTCGTGTTCTAATGCAGTGACTTCACACACCTGTGAATACAGGAATCACAGTCTCATCTGAATTGGATGTCTTAATCTTTGTAAGGTATGCCAAACAGTCAGACCTCTGCTTCCAATGTGCCTGATTTTAGAGACAGTTCTTGAAGACAACAAAGAGCTGGAGCAAATCCTGGCAGAGGTCCAGATGCCAACCATGCACCGTGACAAACTCAAGCTCGGCGAATTTGGTGAGACTTCGGTGGCGGAGTGCTGCGCTCTCACGTGACTGTGTCCCCAGAGTGTAGGCTTGCTGTTTATTCCTACGCTTCCCTCTTTCCCAACAGAACTCTGGTACCAGATGACCCTGCCCCCTCAGTTCGACAAATCCAAAAAGTACCCTCTTCTGATCGACGTGTGAGTGTTCACATGCGTTTCTTATTTGCTTCTTATTCGCTGACAGAAGGGTAGTGACAAGTCAAGAGGGCCTAGTGATCTGCACTGATGGTACCACACATTGGTTCCTTCAGCTGCCTTGAAATTGAGCTTATGCCTATAACATCTCTTATAAAATTTTAACATCTTGCCATTATGCCTGTTTCGCATGCTGACCAATGACTGAACATCCTTATTACAGGTATGCAGGGCCGTGTAGCCAGAAAGCAGACTACCGCTACAGGCTGAACTGGGCCACGTACCTCGCCAGCACCGAGGGGATTATTGTGGCAAGCTTCGATGGCAGGGGCAGCGGTTACCAAGGAGATGACATAATGCACGCAATCTACAAAAAGCTGGGAACGTTTGAGGTCGAAGATCAGATATGGGCTGCAAGGTGAGGCATTGATACGACACGTGTTGTTCTTTCACCTCTGTTAGCCAGGGGGCAGGAAGCAGCTGGTTCTCTGATGTCACGCAAATGCAAGGAACTTGCAAGGGAGCCATATTTTTAGGAAAAGGCTAGCTTTTAGATCTTACTGCTGATTAATACGGATAACTTGGCACCACTTCATGTCTGAGCGTAAACTCTTAATGTTGAAAAGTTGAACTTTAAAACTAGACGTTGAAATGGATGACAGACTTAAAACAAGGTTTAGATCACCTGTACAGTTTCGTGCAGTAATGTTACCTGGTCTTTAAAATATCACGGTGATAAGCACCGAAGGGCATTTATGGTTCAGATTGTTGTTTTTTTCCCTATATTTCAGTTTTGTCTGATGTTGAATTATATAAATCTAATAAATCCTTCTTTCCATTTATGTTTTTAGAAAATTTATTGATATGGGCTTCGTAGACAAAGAAAGAATAGCCATTTGGGGTTGGGTAAGTTGGAGTATTTTATTTTCAGTTAATAAAATATTTACGTTGAATGAAGTCATAGGCACTATCATGCATATGTAAAAGGATTTCCAAAGGGCCAGAAGCCCCTGATATTTCTGTTCTGTGTTTACCTCCTGCAGTCATATGGTGGCTATGTGACATCCATGGCTTTGGGTGCTGGGAGTGGAGTTTTCAAATGCGGGATGGCTGTTGCTCCGGTATCAAAGTGGGAATATTATGGTATGCTTAATGTATCAATAAATAAGTGCATTACCATTTGGTAGTGCAGCTTGACACAAGCATTGATTTACGATGCCTTTTGTACTTGTGTATATTATCTTTGTAAAATTGATACCGTAGATTTATGAAAGCTGACCATCTGTGCTGTTAGTGATTTATTATATTCAGCTGTGTTTAACCACAATTCATGCAATATCACTTTTTATTGAAATTTTCAGACTCGATCTACACTGAACGTTACATGAACCGACCAGCTGACAATTTTAATGCCTACCAGGTAAAGCTGTCAAATTGATCGAATATAAGATTATAATATTTAATGAAATTAGTTACATTTGTGTTAGCTTTATGTTAGTTTTGTCATTTTTGAATTATTTTTAACTTATGAAGACATACATGTCACATTTGAATACTGATTTGAAATCATTTGTATTAAATTAGACTTAATTTATGTCTGAAACCTTTAATTAATAAGACACAATCTGTGCTAATCTTTTACAGAACTCCACTGTAACAAGTAGGGCCAAGAATTTCAAATCTGTCAAATACCTTCTGGTTCATGGCACAGCAGACGGTAAGTTCCAAACACCTGTTCCAAAAAATGAGCCCCTGACAAATGTACCAGCAACGCAGTTTGCTACCTCTGAAACACACCTGTATGGAAGCCCATACAGGTGTGTTTCATTTGAAGATCCTGATTGTGTAAATACTAGTGATTAATGATGAACAAGGTTTACTGGATGTTCACAGTTTTTTTTACCTTGGAACAGCAAAACTTCTAAACGTGTGATCACATCTGTATTTTACTTCTTTCAGACAATGTCCACTTCCAGCAGGCGGCGCAGATATCCAAAGCTCTGGTCCAAGAGCAGGTGGATTTCGAGGCTATGGTGAGTATCACAGGATGGGGGGGTGGAGGGTAGGTAGGTCAATGAAATTGCAGTTCCAAATCTCCTTACATACATTTGTTTCATTTATATGGAAATATTTGTCTTCATGATGGTGCTCCAAGGGGTAGACAAAGTAACATGTCTAAGTTGAAAAAAAAATCCAAGAGAGTAATTAGCTAGTATAATTATAAACATATTGATATTCATTTCTAATAATGAAACATATTTTCAGCTTTCCGCTAATATGCAGATAATCCTTTGTATAATTTCCAACACCGTATAAATGACGTACTGTGATTTGGGGGGTACCTCACAGGTCCACAGTAGCCGCAGTCACCTCTAATGTATTCACACATGTGGAGAAGGCCACAGGCCTTTGACAGGCCCTGCATGTACAGATGGTTAATATTTGCTTTATTTTCTCCTCTTCTCTTTGCTCCAGTGGTACACAGACAAGGACCACGGGCTGGATGGGTCAGCACACCAGCACGTTTACACACACATGAGTCACTTCCTGCTGAAGTGCTTCTCCGCCACAGAGTAGAGCGAGGTCCAGCCCGCCCGGTAAACGCACTGCCATCTGTGTCCCTCTCCGCTCGTCTCTCATCGTCACATCATGCTCATCTGATCAATCTGGAGTTTTTGGAGTAGTTTTTTTTTTCTAGAATCTGACCAATGAACAAGTCATAAAACAAACAGGCGCTGATATTTTGCTGCTCTAGCGTTTTAGACTGAGAATTTGTCGATGAAGTCTTCCAGTGATTTTTATATGATGTGAATGTTGTCATTCATGACATGTCTGTGCCTGCTTATCTTCTGGATCAAATTACTGTGATGATCGAACACCAAATATGCAGTGACCACTAGATATTCAAGACCCTTGCACATTTGTGAAGCGGTCACTTTTTTATCGGAATAGAATTTGACATATGCACATTTAAAAAAAATGTTTTTCTTGCACTGACTTTCCTGTGTAATGTAAAAATATCTATATTCATTACTGATTGAAAATGCAAACAAAAGCTGTACTGTATGTTTATGATATATTTGTCCATTGTAAAGTTAGAACAATCATTTGAGAAACTAGTTATATGTATAAAATGTGAAGACTTCAGTTGGTCCCACATATTTCCAAAATAAAAGTCCAATAAACTGTGAAAATTCTCAGTTGTGTTTTTATGTATTTTCTTCCTTTATGCACACAGTATCAGCAACAACTAATCATCTACTGTAAACATTTACAGTCAGTACACCCTTAGCAGAACACTCACTGAGCCCTGCATGAACCTGTATGAGCCCCAACGAAAAAAATTCATTTTCAGCAATTTCACATTTTAACATCTTTCCCATTGAAGACTGATCAGTGCCAAGAGCCTGTTATTTGTGCATGTTTTATTTCAAGACATGTTGGATGGTGTAATACTTTTGTCTGAACAAGTTATTTAATCGGTCTTGAGTTCAAAATTAGTGTGCATCTTACCAAAAAGTAAATCAGTGAAACTGACAACGTTATCAAAGTAATCCATATCCACAGACTGAAATGTTTAGCTCTCACGTCTCAGACCATCAGTGCAATGAACAGGCTTTTTAACACAGAATAGGTGTGTTGATGTAATGTTGTGAAGTTGCACATTATATTGCACATTATATAGCAGTAGCGCGTTTGGTCATCACTGAATTTCTGCCAGTAACTTATATTTTGTCAGATAAATGCTATTGTATTGTATTGAATTTATTACATGTGGTATATTATATAATCCACCACATAATAGTCTTTTTTGTCATCTTGACTAAATTAACACCGTAAATATTGGCAATTAAGATTTAACCTTGAAGAGTGAATACATAAATATCAGTTAATACATTTGTGTTCTCTGTGATCCTTTGTGGATTGGTTATAACATTGTAAATCTATTACACATATAAAAAATGGTTACAAGTAAATGTGTTGCCTTGAATTTACAAATTGATTTTTAATTTTCATTGACCTTGAAGACCTTTTTACACATTTAAAAAACATTTCATATTTGCAAATTTTTAATCTTGTCCTCTTAATTACCACTTTGGTTAGCTGAAATAAAACATTCTCAGGGTGTGAAATGTTCAGACAATTCACTGATTAGTGTTTGATGATTCGTGGCAAAGCATATTGCAACATTTTATTGTAAATGGCACCTTTATAGGAAATAAATAGTGGTTTATTTTCTCAATGGCAGGCTCGCTCAGGATCCAGCTGTTGAACAGCATGGTGACCTGTCTGATGTATTCCCCGTACGTGACGGCTCTTATCTCCTCGGGACATGTCTACATCTCCCTCAAACAAACTGCAAATTTATCCAGCGCAGTGAAACGAGAGGCCTGACTAATGGATCGAGACTAACGAACGTGCTAAGCGGGCTGTGAGGAGTTCGCCACCTCGGCGTTCTGTCGCTGCGCTCCGCTATAAAAGGCCCCCAAAACGGGGAGGGACCGCGGAGCGGCGAGAAGAGCACCTAGCGGCGACACGGTCTCAGCAAGTCTGTCTTCTGCAAACTGCGAGGAAATACAGGTAAACTTTCGCCTTTTGCAATGGCGACAAAATCGCTCAGCAGAAGACACAATACTGTCCCTAAAAAAGTTTGGGCATCCGATGCCCGTGAGAACAGTGTTTCCCTCTTTTGTGTGAATGGGATTCTCTGACATACTGAGCGTCCTTGTCTAAGTCATTTCGAGGGAAAGGTTCAGGCATTGTCCCCAGGTCCTGTTCGTTTGAACGCTTTCTCGCGATCACGTTTTTGCTGGTCATGTTCCGCAGATCACACAATGAAAGGCGTTCACTCTCTGGCTGCGCTGCTGCTCCTGATCGCTGCTCAAAGCAGCTGGCAAATCCCGCTGCAGGAGACAGAGGACATCTCCAGGTAACGTCTTCACGACCGCCCCGTCCCCTGCTCTCTGAACTCCATCACAAAATACATATAAATATTATTTATTCAAATGCTAACAATCTATTTTTTAACAAACATTTGTAAATGTTAAATTCAAACCGTTAGAATGGCATGAATGACTTTTTCAGATCATTGATAGAAGACACTTTGTTTAATGAACCGGTGGAGCTAACGAATGTAAAGAGGCATTCCCAAGGAACTTTCACCAACGATTACAGCAAGTATCTGGAGACGAGACGGGCGCAAGACTTTGTTCAGTGGTTGATGAACTCCAAAAGAAACGGGTAAGCGCTCGTGGTGGTGTCAGCTCATTACAGCTGGCGGATGAGTAAGTATTTTATTCAATACTGTAGATTTTGCGAACAGGTCCACCAATATTGCATTTGCAATTGAAATTGTTGCTTGGACAAATTCTTCCCAGATTAAGTTCAAAAATATGTCACGTGAAAATAGTTAAAAGTCACATTCAAATCAAGCAAACATGCTACTTTTGTAGTTGCTGAATCCCCACTGGCAACATGTGGAATATAATTCTTCCAGGCATTGATTTGTGAATCTAATTTAATCTGACAAAGGCTCTGTGACATACTTGTTGGTGAAGCATGTGGTATTTTTTATCAGTGACTATATGATTATTTCAGTCTTAGAAAACTGCTCACAGCATGAGAATTTTTTCTATTCTCATTGCAGTGATGCTTTGGCTGGAATGTATGCTTTAATTAAGTCTATCTGTAGGGAAAAATTCTATCAAGTCTATCTGTTTTTATCATCGTTTGATAATGACTTTGCATTGAAATGAATGCAAAGTCACTGATATCCTGAAATCAATGTACCTCCTTATGCAAGTATGGTATGTCTGATATTACTTTGCAAGTGCCTTCACATTATAGTGTTTTACATTTTAAAGTAGGTTGCAGAAGTGCCCTGTACTGACAATATAGAATTTAAAACTTAGTTAAATTAGTTAAAAGCGCTTGTCTCTGCGGTGCTATCAACTGTGACTGAGATTATTAGCTCTCCTGAGTGACACCTGCTGGTTTTTCTCATTCAGCTCCAGCAGTCCTTCAAGACGCCATGCTGAAGGAACCTTCACCAGTGATGTCAGTTCCTACCTGCAAGACCAGGCCCTCAAGGAGTTTGTCTCTTGGCTGAAGACAGTACAAGGAAAAGCACAGTAGGATTTCCCACAATTCAACTGCTAGCTTCTTATACTGTGCCAGACAAAGGGAAAAATATCAATACATAATTATCCTGTATTATATCATGTTTTTTTATCTTGTGTATTTTTCCTTCACTGGTCATGCAAATAAATCTCCTAAAGGAAAACTGAGTTATTCATTATTGTCCTGTGTTAGGGGTTTCTGTCTGCCATGGTGTGTTAGACCTGTCTCACACTGGACTTTGTGAGTGCGCATCTACCCAAGACCTAAAGCATGCCTAGTAAAAAAAATTCAGAGAGATCTTACCATTATCATTTCGCCTGTATGTCCAAAAAATGTGAAATTAGATTAGCTGGAAAAAGTCCAGAAGGGTTTGCAACTGAATCCCAGGGAAAGTGTTTAGTGAAGCATGTCATGTTACCTACAAAGGCATTTCCAGGACCGAATTAGTGATTCCTGGAACTATCCATTTTTTTGGTCCCATATAATTTGTACACAGTCCCCTAATCTAAGAACTTTTTGAGAGCCATGTTCTTTCATAGGCCATAACCTATGACCTCAGCAGGTGCCTTTCCAGCTCTGTTCTTACTCTCTGAAGTTTGGAAGGGGAATGAGATCGGCTTCAGAGTTAGTATGCCTGGGTGGAGTCTCAGATGAACGGGTCCTGTCATGCTTTGAGGCACTAGTTCTCCAAGCTGTGAGTAGTGCAGCAGTGAATGGCAGTAACAATGTTTAACCACTAGAGGTCGTAAAGGACAAGAAACTACTCACAGTCCTGAAATTAGTCAATGAATATTTTCTCTCCGTTCGTCAAAACCTCCTGCCGCTCAAAATTTTCTGAATTAAAATAAATGGATCACCATTTTTCATGCTTGAAGCATGTTCTAAAGTCCTAAAGACACTGGACTTGTATAAATAATTGATTGCAAATATAACAATATAACACAAATATAACAACCTTCAGTGATAACCCAGGAAAAAATGGTATTGGTATTCTTTCTTTCTTTTAAAATATAATAATAATAATAATAATAATAATAATAATAATAATAATAAAAACATTTAGATTAGCAGAAAAAGTGAAAATCCATTCTTTACACAGAACTGTGAACTGTGGAACTCCATGCCTTACTTTCTCTGTTCTGTATCTTATAATACCCAGGCTTCTTCTGGTTTGAAATCCTGCTCACAGGGAAGGTGTAAATACTATGGATTTGTCTTTGAAAAGCTGCATGAACAGCGATGCAGGAGATATGCTCAGGAAACATTACTCCACACATGGTGTACAATACTGAATGTGCCAGATCAGCAAAAACCCAAACCTGCAGCCTTGGTCACTATTCTACCCACGTGAGCCAGGAATCGAAAACCACACTGTTTAAATCAATTTATTTGCTTTCACATTTACATTTTTTGTAATAAATTACATTTATTATACCATTTTGAACAATACATTTGAATTAATACTCTACGTGTGAGGGCCAACCAAAGAGGAGTCCTGGCAGCTCTTAAAATGAATAACAAATTTAAAACAGAACAAAAATGTGTGGGTCATTTTAAGAGTGGAAGCGTGGCATTGCTGTACAATGCATTTACAGATGGCCTCTGAAAAAGGATTTGTAGTTTACTTTTCAACTTTAAACAAAAATTTTCATGTGTGTGTGTAACTGGAGTTTGGCATGGACTTTATTTGAAAATAAAAGTGTCAATATAAGTAAACAGCCATTACCAGACAGATTTAAAAATGTTCAATGGCAAAGTAAAACATTAATAGCCTTTAAATTTGTTACTAGTTTTCAAGGACTTCCCCCTTTAAGGTTTGATTTAACAGCCCTCTTAATACAATATTTTATACATTTATTCTCTATAAAAACTAAAACCCATTAACGAGACAGGACAATGGTAAGAAGTAATCAAAGTTTTTTTTTTTTTTTTTTTTCCTTTTTGTGTTGTTTAAAAGTTAGTAATACATTACACAAAGATATTTAATTTATCTATTTTCATTCTGAACAAAAAATTTTGTACAAAGGAATTCTAGAGTGTTATCATCTTTAAGTACAATAAATATCCTAACTATTTTGCCGGTCTAGTAAAAATACTATTGCTTCTGTTTCTAATGAATCCTGTAGCAGATTTCTGTTCAAGAAATGCCCTCCTCATCTTCACAGTTATTGAATACAATCAGTTCAAAGCAGTAAGTCACCTCCAAGTCAAAAGTCTATGTGGTCCAAGCACATTTTTTAAGGTAAAGAGAATGTTCCTTTAAATACTACATCATTTCAGTGTATTCACAAAGCTTTTGTCCATGGCTTTGCGTAACACATTTAAGCAATTCTGAGATGCTTTTCCCTTGTTCCCTACACAACATTGTTCATCAGTTTCAGTTAGTACACATACACATGTCATGTAGAATGGATAGAGTGGATAATTTCCGTCAACATAGTAAACAAATTTGTATTATGACGGCAAAGATGGATGCTGTCAGTAAATAATTAATGAATGACAAAAGTGTGTACTGAGAGCTGAAATATACTGGACGGCAGATACCACACATGTTGCATGAGTTGCATTTTAGCTTCATGGATACAGCATGATTACAGGTACAGTATCACGGTTTTAATGTGAAGCTCTGGCACGGCATCACTAAAACCGCTGTATGCCCCCCAGAATTAATCTACATAAAGCCCAATTTACAGCAGATTAAATAAATCATAAGCAAACGATTAATTTGTATATTTAACAGTGCTGGATGAAAACAAACTGGCTCATTACTGTACATACATAGATGTATTGTATTCAGTGTGGTGTAGTGGTAAGGAGCAGGGATTGTAACCAAGAGATTGCTGGTTTGAATCCCTGCTGGGGCACTGTTGTTGTACCCATGGGAAAGGTACTTAACCCACAATTGCCTCAGTAAATATCCAGCTGTATAAATGGATAAAATAGTAAGTCGCTCTTGATAAGAGCATCCGCTAAATAACAATACTGCTCCAAAAATGACAGATTTTGCACATATTCAAGGATTAAACTGGGAATATATCAGACGCAAGTGAGCGGTAGTAAGTCTGATGCACATCTGGCAACAGAAGAGAAGATGCACTGATACCATCTTGCAGTCAGATAGCAACTGTCTAACTATTTCTGAAGACAGAAAAAACAGACAGGTATGTAGAACATCGTATCACTCGCTCTCATCATCACATCATCACTTGCTCTCAGGTGGAGAGATGTCACTGCACACATCCCTCCCTCTGCAGAGCACGGCGTCTTTACTGTTATGAGCAAAACTATTCAATAACGTAACTTCAATTAGTCTCCAATAATGCTCACATTTACACAAAATGATATAGCTGTATCACACAATGATATGATATTACAAGTATAATCCCTCTGAGTGTTTAATGATACTCTAATTTTTTATTTATCTGCAAAATATGAACACTAATAGATATTATACTACATTTTGTATGCTAAATAATTCATGCTGTAATTTGTATTGTGAAATATTTCTATTTTGTTGTTGTCATCATTATTAGTATATTTCACTACAGAATATACTCTTTCAAAATTAACTGAATATCTTTTAAGATTATTTCCAAAGGATTGTAATCTCTTGTCTTTTGAAAAAAATACAAAACATACAAAATACCTACAATTTAAAATAAAAGTAGCTTTAAAAACGTTACTTCAAAATGACAGCTAAATCCATCTGACTCCAGCTTTGAGTTAGTAACCTCACAGTATCCTTTCACACTACATCTCCTTCGTATGTTGCTGGTTTTACTTTACACTGACACACACAGGAAATAAAGCCGATTGGAAACGCCGCTTGGTTCTGCTTCCTGAAGAAGCACACAGCTTCAGGTGCACTCTAGGTGGGGAAAACAGATTCACACATTGTTCATACATGGACTCACACGACGATAGGTACAGCAGTGTTCTACCCACTGTTCTTACTCTGACACACCAAGCTCCTGTGTTTATGAGCACAGTGCCGGAGGACGCGTCACAGACACGTCTCCCTGTCAAAGCTCTTCTGCTTGGTCACCGTCCTCTCTTGTCTTCTCACACCGCTGTTGGAAAGGCTGTGGGGGTCAAAAAGTGTGTGTTACTCTGTGCAGCTGATAGTAAAAGGTATCTGGAATGCACAAGCGTATACCTTTCAACTGCCCAGCACCTAGTGCCCACATCTATCAGGGAGGGTCAGCCATGTTTCTGTTCCAAGAGTGACACAGCTCTGATAGGCGGGGTTAGGAGCACTTCACTCTTAGGCAGTGGAGAGGTATGTGGGAGCACTGAGGGGGTTATCAGGCCTCCTGCAATGGCAGTGGAAGGGCAGCTCTGCCTGGCGCAGCAAATAGAGAGTGGAACACCCCGATCCCGGGGCCGAGACCCGGCTGTGTTGCACCTCTCTGATTTGTCTGTTGGAGCGAGCAAGCTCCTTGTGGAGCCGCCTTTCACCATCATTGAGGAGGCGCGGAGGAGACGGCATGCCACCAGAACCCAGCGAAAAGCAGCAGAGTCATGCAGAGATGGCCCCGGGCCCCCGGCCCCCGGCCCCCGTCGGCCCCCGGCCCATGCACTGCTGGCTGCTTCGCTCATCTCACTTCAGACCAAACATGCGTTAACCCTTCCCCGCCCACCACAGAATGAAACCAGCGCCAGCCATGGTTTGCATTCTCCACACAGAGAACAGACAACGCACGTCAAAGAAAAAAACAGGACAGAGTTCACCCTGTTGAAACACAAAAAAATAATAATTAAAAAAAGGCATAGTTATAATGCCAGCCATTTTTGTCTGATGAAAGGCATGTTAAACCAATGGTTTGCTTAGAGGTGGTAGCGATTAATATTTTGAGAGGAACAAAAAAATTGAGGATTTTGCACATGCACTGCCAATCCAGACAAATTAGAAACATTCAGATTCAGATTAGTTGATGCAGATGCAGTTTAGATTGCAGCCTGAAGGGAAAACCTCAGAATCCTGCTTCATACTTGCCTTCCATCATGCAAAGATAAACTACGTTTTTTTAGTGTGATCGGGGCACAAAGTCAACATGATCGGCCTGTCAGCCAAGGCAACAATGGAAACAGGGAAGAGGGTCTTACCTTTGGGAAATCAGCTTCTAAGAGGTTAGGAAAGGGAGCTTATGACAGAAATGGGATGAAAAATTCAGTCAAGAAATGTGTTAATTTCTGATCTACAAGGGAAGAGCTGTCCTCTATTACTATGACAAAGAGCTGCTGAAAGGACAAAAAGGGTTAAGCGTTACTCTACCAAGTGCTGAGTATCTAAATCATTTCACAGCTATGCCAGCCTCCACACTACAGACAAAGAATGGAAAATGAAATGCTCTTTAAAATGGATGTCTGGAGCAGGAAACTCAACTCCTTGAGGGGCACAAGGTAGAAGATTTTCCAGCTCTCTTTGTTGAACCAGTGCCAACTGAATTAATGTAATGAAGTCAATCCCTAGACTGAGCTCTCAGCCTGTGAAGTTTCGGGCTGGGAGGAAAGCTGGGAGACACTGCAGCACTCCTTTGCTAATTTATCTTCACCGCTTCATTCTCCTATGTCCCATATGTCACAGAAAATCAATAAATTACAGGCCATTACTTTGCATCCTCCCAGGTTCAGCATCTGGGGCCCTTGCTGATTGGTTGATTCATTTGAATGCTGATTGGATGATTGATGTGATTTCTGATTGGCACACTTTATCACAATACAACCAAACAGACTAGACAGAGGGCCAGTTCTGTAGTGGCCCCCTTCTCCTCCAAGAGAGACCCCCGCAGGCTTAACGTTTGGTGACATCACTGGGGGGCCACTTGAGTAGGCAGAGGGGAGAGGTGAGAGGTTTAAATCCTGTGTAATTAAACATTAAATGATGGCCGAAATGACACTGAACACCTAAATGTTACTTAAAGGATTCAGGTCAAGTAGATATTAGGAGGAACGACATTCGTTAATTTTTCTCAGTGTTTTAGGTGACTTGCCATCTTCCTAATTGCACTAAGCTACAGTAACTCACTGCCATCGTACAGCATCTACATCGATGAACACCTTGTTATGATTAGTTTTGTAGAACTGACATACTTGGCTAGGTTCTCTGGCTGTGTTTCTCTCAGCTGTCTGTGCACCAAGGAACATTTAGCATCACATTTTAATGGCATGTATCTACATATTCAAGTGAGGTGTTGCTGCCTCACTTCCATGTTTAAGCTGTGTATTGGTTTAAAGGTTATTTAACATATTTCTCCAAAAAGTAATGCTGTGTTTTTTTTTCTAAATCAACACTGAGTGTGTTCACTGATCCATGTAATATGGGACTAAGTTGATTCTGTGAGTTCAGTGACTGGGAGAATCAATACCAGTGACTTGAAGGTCAGTGAGTCTGTGTAATATTGATCTGAAAAAACAAGTTGCAGGTTTCACTGGCAGTACAGTACTTATCAGAGGTTCATTTCTTGCTCTAGTTGCTTACTGTTTAATAGGATATACCAGGAAAGGGCATGTATGGCACGTAAGGCAAGATTTGTGTGGCACCATTTTTTAACAAGGCAGCCATCTTGCTAATGTAAGAATATCAGGATAATCTGCACTGGAGCTAGGATTCATCACTGTGGAAGGACACATCTACCCCTCTTGTGTGAGTTTTAAAACCCTTGCAGTGTAATTGTGGGTGTGTTTGCCCACACGTAAATCATTCAATCAGTAACTGTATGAATCATCCAATCAGAAGCCTTGTGACTCGTTGCCGTGGGTGCCAGACACACGTTTAGGTGAACAGGTGTCAACTTTTGCGAAGGCACCGCATCATATGGGAGATGTGGTCAATTCCTAAAGATGACTGTAATATTTTTTAAGATAAAGGTCTTCAGACCTTTATAGTGATCACTCCAGGAACAGGTCTTATGTTTCATCAACTAAGCTAGGGTAGACATGAGCATACTCTTCTGTCACCATTACACCTCTGTGTGGCTGGAAAATTGTTTTTCTCCCTGTTTCACATAACTTATTTCTAATCTATTTCATGATTTGTCTACAGTCATTACAAGTGTAAGGATTAAAAAAATGATACCCCAGCTACATTCTATATTTAGAGACAATGCAGAAATTCAAAACCTTTTTGAACTTGGATCCTTCTGGGAGTTTTCTGAGCCAAGGGTCTTCCAGACATTTCCAAAAGAGGTTTTGGACATCTCATCAGATATGTTCACTGTGGAGGGGTCATCCCTAAAAACAAAACAAAAATGTTTGGCAAGTTCTGTCAGTCCCTCCAGTTCAAATTGCTAATTCCTTATCCCAATACATACATGAACTGACTATTCTAAACATGCTGTTGACAGGGAACATGAATGCATGTTTATTATTCTCCATTCCACCGGGGGCGCAGTGTCACATAAGCTTACTTGTAATGTCCTTCCAGCGGCACTTGTACAATCCCCTCCTCCTCAGCCAAAATGCTTTGCTCTTCCTGACAGAGGAAAAGAGAAAAGCCACTGAAAACCTTCCGCAACACTTCAGTGAAGAGTGAAAACTGTCAAGCCTGTTCATTCGTGAGGCTGTTTGGAGGGTGTGTGGGGTAGTGGTTACAGTTTTGGACTCTGACCCTCGGAGACACTGGTGATATTCAGCACAATAAAAGTAGGAGAGTACAATTAGAGCATAATCATTCATGTCCTCCAAGCCTCTGTGCTCCAGTCACCCTGTCTTGTGCCGCCTAAAATTGCAACCTTGTCATTCTTGATAATCCTCTACTGCTAATCAGTAATAAAGTCTGTAATCCAATAAATGAGACCCCCCACCACCCCCACCCCCGACATCAAGCCTGAGTCAAAGAGATGAAATAGTGTATGGATATGCACTATATTAACTGAACTAAAGTCCAGAACGAGGGCTTTTGGGTGTTCCAGATGTTTGGCAGTTCAGCAAGGTCAGGGCTGGTCAGTTACAGCTCGCTGCTCCTGCCTGCTTAATCAGCAATCTGCAGGGCATCCAGCAACTCCATTACTGAAGATTACTGCCCTCTCTGCCAAGACAGAGGTGCTCTCTCTGCACATTCAACCGAGGTGGAGGTGAGTCCAAAGGCCTGATGCTGTTAACGATTCAGGGTCTGATGCTCCAGGGTAATGTTACTGACATGACTGCCGGGAGCAGCACTGTTACTCAGCAAAGAGAAAGCACTGTGTTAGAGTACTACACAGCTGAGGAGTGCAGGTACTTTCAGTGCTGTCCCTCTGAGGCCAGGGGCTGCAGGGAATCTGTTTAAGATACTCAGGGAATTCATTTATCTACACCTGTGTGAGACTCACTGCAGTGCATACAGGAGTGCTGTACTACCAACAGCCCGTGCTGTACAGAGCAATAGACCTCACCCTCACTGCTGAAATTCGCAGTCTCAAATCTGCCATGAAACCGCTTCAGCTCATTCACAAAAGAAGCACTACCCTGCTGATGTTACTGTTTTTAGAATACAAAGAATTACACCATGAAAGAAGCCAAAAACAAAAACAAAACTGTAATTTTGCTTCAACGTCAGAAAGTACGCCCAAAGCACTCCTGACAATTCCAAGACTGCCTCCAGCCAAGCTGAGTAACATCTGTTTTTTGGATGCATTTTGTGCTCCTCTGAGCGCTCGTGTGTCTGGCTCGCTTGTCTCGGTTTTCTTCACCGCACTTCATTAGACTCTTCCCCCTTCTTGCCTGTGTATCATTCCCTGGACTGCATCTTTTGCTCAACATCAAATTCTGGCTTAGCTTTGTTTTTGTTTTTCATTCTGAGACAAATTCCCCCACGTCTAGACAGTCGTGTGGTGTCAGTATTATTTTTAGCCTGGCAGCTGATAGGACGGTTCAGTGAGGGGTCGGCCAATGGCGGCGCATCGCGAGGCGGTACCTCCCGCTGGGCGTCCTCCAGCTTCTTCTTCTTGCTCTCGGGCATCAGATCGTCCAGCCAGCTCAGTTCTCTCTTAGTGAAGAGGAAATCCAGCAGCTTCCGAATGAACACCAGGGCCAACACCTGCGGAAGACAGCCAGCAGCGATACACACCCATGTAAAGTCTCCGAAACGTGGGGCCATTGCCATGGGACAGTTTTTAAGCCACTCTGGGATCGATCTTGCTTCCACCCTACTCTCAAAGATGTGGATGTTGAAGATCAGAGTTCATGGTATTCTTAGACCCTGAAATGACCTTTAGTTGGAAATAATTATCATAGATTCCAACAGGTAATGCATATGTGTAGAGACAAAAGGCAGCTGACTGGCACTTTCTTAAGGGGGTGTCACATTAATTTGACTCTGCTCTGAATGTCAGCAAGCAGCTGTCCTCAAACTGAGTCATCAAATAGTGCTACCAAATAACCAGACACACCCTAAAAAAATGACATATAGAACCAGCCTGGTGCATCTGACCTTTAATGCAAACCTATACTTGATAACATATGCAGGTGCAGTCCATAAGCACACATTGGTTATATATTGTCTTTGTGCAAATGTGTTTTTGTGAAGGTCCTTCATAAAAAGCAACAGGTAAAAAATGGCAACACACACTTCTGTAAGTCGCTCTGGATAAGAGCATCTGCTAAATGACTGACTGTAACTGTAATGTAATGTAGCAGTGCAGGTAGCTCCATTCACAGGTGACACACCTGTGTCACTTCACAGCTCCATGTCACTTAGTGACAGACGGTCCTATGGGAGGAGTCTCCACCCAGCAGAAAGCTCTGATTGGGCATGAGAGGGGGGCCTACCATCATGGGAAAGACGATGGCCGCCCTGGAGGTCTTGATGACCCACAGAAGAACCAGGCAGCTGAGCTGGATGATGGTGAAGAGGTGGACCTTCCTCAGGGGAACGTGGCGCAGGTAGATGAAGTCAGGCTGGTGCTTGGCCGGCATGCCGAACAGCTTCAGACGGTCGAAGAACTGGAGAAAATCAACCAACCAATCAGGGCCAAAGTCACATCCGAGAGCTGTCGCAAAGAGCTAGCTGACACGCATTGATGAAAACCAGACATGAACAGTAGCTGCTGGCTGTCTTCCTCAGTCCCGACAGGGCCCCTCTTACCTGTATCCCCCGCAGTGAAGACGCTCCCATGTAAAGGAACACTCCGTACAGCACAGGCATGGGAATGAACTGGAAAGACATTTCCCAGCAGTTCAGTAACACACATTTTCAAACAGGGCACTGAGATATTAGCATTTCATAAAGGACTCTTAATCTCGCCGCTCTTCCTCCTGCTGTTTCTAAACTGGGCACAGGAGGTCGTGAGGCTTAACATCGGCTCCGCCCGATACAACAGCGGTAAAACGGCACAGCAGGGGGTCTGCTTTTAATGGCTGAGGGGTTATGTAAAGAGCGGATTGGGGAGATTACAGGACTGGCACACTGAAGGAGGGGGGGGACCGTGACCTCTGCTGGCAGACCAAAAAGGGTGGTTAGGGGGGGAGTGCCACGACCTTTGCTGGACAGAAAACCGTGGCCAGGCTGTCTGACCTTGAGGACGGAGGTCATGAAGACGGAGCAGCCCATGAGCAGGAAGATCATCAGGCCAGTGAACCTCTGCTCCCGGATGCCCAGGAACTTGGGCTGCTCCCCGGGTGCCGAGCACTCCGACTCCAGCTTCAGGCTGTTGACGTGGGAGATGGAGAGCACGGTGGCGGCCACGAACCAGGGCAGCCCCATCACCGAGCACACGCCAAGCATCACCCCCACCACAAACAGATCCAGGTGGTACCCGCAGCCTTTCTGTGAGGGGGGGGGGGACAAGGGTCAAATCGCGTCAGAGGGCACCTTGAGGTATCTGCTGAAAAATGACCAGCCACAGAACTGTGCTTCACAATCTTCATTTAACATGTGTGTGTGTAATTAGATCTTAAAATTCATTTGAAGTTCACTGGGAAAAGTTCACTATGTTTGAAAATCACACCCACAGGCAAAGCGTTTAGTTGAATGAAAGACTGCTCCGTGTGTTATTGCTCCTGTCTGATGACACTTGCTTTGTAGAAGTCTGCAGTTGTCTGTGTTTCCTTCTCTGTTTCCTCTAATTTTAATAACCAATAATGCAGGGAGTGCTTGAATCAGTTACACTGTAGCCTATGTCTCTCACCTGTGGGAGAGGTGTACCACATCTTCTGTAATGGTAAATTGGGTGACAGAGGGGGAATTTTTTCCCACATGATTAGCACACCATTTAGCTGATTAGGAATACAGATACAGGAAGAAACACAGACACAGAGGGGGTCTAGTAGGCTAACATTTTCTAAAACCTGCATGGCCTGCATGGTTTGCCATTTCATTTGTTGAATGGATGCTATTTCTCTATATTTTTTCAAACCCCTGTTTATACAAGGCCTTTACTAAGCCCAGTACTGTGGTACTGAGCACCTCCTTAGGTCACATGACCATGGCTCTGCATGACGGCCTGCTCATCATGCTTCATTCATCTCTGGAGCTATTGGACATCATGGTGTATGTCATTTACTTAGACATGGCAGAAAATTACGGATCAAGATGGGCTGAAAGCCCCTGTTTTCATTATTACGATTTTGTTTTTTTCGCACATACTTACAAAGCATATTCCAAGCCAGCGGCCTGTACGAGGCTGCTGATTCTCAAACACTTGGTACGTCCAACCAAACACTTCCCCTGGGTTTATCTCTTCCTAACAGACCCACCCTTGGTTCCCTGTCATTTCCCTGAAGGGAGCGCTGCTCCCTCTTAATAACGCCTGAGAGGAGCCAAAGCCGCGGGGTGCTGTTACACTGACGGTACTGATGATAACAGCCATTTTTCATCTGAGGAGACAACACACGCTCAACACGCAGAACGCTCTCTCTGTCTGCTGTACCGCTGTGTGAGACACCAGGCCCGGGATTGCAGGTTCACATCCCGCCTGGGGACGCGTGTCCCCCTCAACGGTTTCACACGTCGAATTTGTCTGTTAAATAATGGTTCTGGGTGTTTCGCTCCTGTCACTTGGCTCCGGAAGTCATTCTGGGTGAGACCGTCTGCCAGGCGATGTAAATATGTTATGTAATGCAGTGATTTAGTATGACATAATAATGATGTAACTGAACAAAAGGTCTGGTAATTTCCTGTGTTTCCACCGTTTGGCGGATAATGCGGAGTGTTTAAAGCTGACGCTTGCTGCAGGGATTTCCCTGTGGTGTGTGTAGCGTGGGGGGGAGCTCTGTCAGCACCTTCAGCTTGTGCTCCTTCCTGTTGATGATGACGGCGGTGATCTGCTGGTCCATGAAGATGAGGATGGTGCAGAGCAGAGCAGGGATGACCGTCACGATGGTGGTCCACCAAGGGTTGGGCCCCAAGGGGTTAATCAGCCAACCGCGGTCGTCTCTGGTCGGCTGCAAGAGCAGGTTTAGTCACAGTCAGGTTTGACCAGAAGGGGGCGTCTGAGAGCGGATGAAGTCAAAAAGCACACTGCTATTCACCCCAGAAGCAACACAGCAACATATCCGATGATCCTATCCTGCTCACCTTGAACTTACTGGGGACCTGCAGCTTTGGAGAGGGGACTCCTATGGCATAGTCAGTGAAGACCATGGTGAGTATGGTGATGAAGACAGCAAAGTCACTGATGATGGCCCTCACCTGCAGAGTCAATCAAAGAACAGGCCAGATCTCAGAACACACTGTCATCGTTATCAGTCTCTTTAAATTACCTTACAGGTATCATTTTCACATGGACACCTAACTGGGACTTGAAATAAATTCAGCTTTATTGGACAAATGGCAAGAACAACTTCAAAACAAACCTCCAGGGGAAGTCATTGGAAGTCAATTATCAAAAATAATTCCGATTTGCATAGTACATCTGACCTGAATATCTCCAGAGATCTGATTTTCTCTTGGCGCCACTCTTGTTGCCTCTTAAAACTGATAACACCAAGTAACAGACTTACTGATAACGAAATCAAAGCAACTGTAAAATCAACACACCATTTGAAATATGACTTCTCAAGTATGTTTTAAGACATTTCCAGAAACAGACACTGGAGGGCGCCAGCAGCCAACAGAACAGGAGGAGAAGCCTGACTCGCCTTGGTGGGAAAGTAGCGGCTGGTCTTGAACTCCTTCAGGAAGGAGGACATGGCGACGGTGGAGAAGAAGAGAACAACGGACCAGAAGAGGACATCGGGGATGTAGGGGCCGTGGGGCCCGCAGGCGCTGCCCACAAACTCCCCGCGCTTTTCGATGCAGTCCTGGAACAGCGGGAACAGAGGAACCAAACAGTCATCCCACCATAGGGATCCAATGCGACCCAAGCTGGCGCTCTGAACTCTGTGTGACTCTGTCTAACTGCAATGTGCTTTTTTCGCCACTGTCAGTGACCCATTTATTACACAACAGCATGAAAGTGTTTTTCTCTAAGATTAATGAAATATGCCACATAAGGAAAAAAAAACACTTGCTACTCAAACTTCGATAAGGCTGGATTGAGTGTGGGCTTGTACTTCAGCTTTCAGAATATTTGCTTCCCTGTGTCCTGAGCTTATTTCAGTGGTAATGCCAATGCAATACGTGATTGCTGAGGCATTTGTATATCAAGGATTGCTGGATTTAAAAGCAAAATCCCAGCATAAACACCTGAGATACTTCTCTGGCTAAAGCCATCATGGTAGACAGGCGAATACAACAGATTACATAACTGAAAGTATTCAGGTCTGATAAATCCACTCTGTAGCTGTAATGATAACAACAGCTTCCAGGATTCCTTTAAATTCCAGTAATGTGCTGTACTGTATGTAACAGTCCAACTTAAACTTTAACCTGTAGCTAGTGGAGAATCCCTACCATGTTACACTAACACTGACAGCAATGTAAAATATCCCCAGCCATAGCTCCCCTTCAGAGTGATTACAAATAAACATACATGTGTATTGAAATGTACAAGATGCTCTTATCCAATGCGACTTGCAAACCATGACAGCCCCGTAAACACCTGTACAAAACAGAGGCTGAAAGACCACCTGTGAACAGGTGTCATCCGTCACACAGCGTCACAGTACTGGCTTCTCTCTTCTCATATGTTGCTAAGCGCTAATAGATATTGGTGACATTTCTGTGCGCAGGCATTTGCTGTTAACCCCAGAAGGCTGCGTGAGTGAGGCCTGTGGGACAGATAAACACTCATCGTATCTGAACAGGCTGCCAGTCTCGCAGTGTCTGAATAACAGACACAGCTCTGGGGGCTAGCTTATGCTAAATGATAAAGCATGCATCATTACTGCTAGGGGCACAGCGTCCCACCACGCAAAAAAAAAAAAAATAGAATACATAAAATTTGCTTTTCCAGTGATTTTGCATGGCTAATCCAGTCGTAATCCAGCCCACATGCCCTTAATCCCCTCCCTTGGTTCGGCTCCATCTGGGAGAACATGCCGCCTGCAAACAAAAGCTCACAAAAGCCCTCAATGTATTCAAACCTTTCCCAGCAAACAGCTTTTAAACATCTAAATAGAAGCAGGTGAGAGTGAGAAGGTACTTTCCCTATTTTTAGACTGTTGCGAATAGTCACTCTCATTCATAAGAGCACAAAGTCACAGGTTCAGAATGTGCTGTCAGTAGTCGCTCTCATTCAAAAGTGCAAAAGTCAGAGGTTTAGATTGTTTTGCCAAGGGCTGTGCACACTGGAAAGAACACTGTGTCCTATGTTACAACCATGTTGTAAACGGTCGCTCTCATTTCAAGAAAGAACAGTCACGGGTTTAGACCGTGGTGCCAGTAGTGACTCATTTAAAGAAAATCACAGGTTTAGTCTCTGTTCCAATCGCGCCTCTCAGTTAAAGAGCACAAAGTCACAGGCTCAGAGTTTGTTGCCAATAGTCCTTCGTAGTCAAAAGACCACAAAATCATAGGTTTAGTTTGTTGCCAATAGTCAGCAGAGGACAAAGTCACAGTCACTCAGTATGTATTTAAAAGTCTCAGTGAAAACAGCTATGCCTCCCCTGTCTCTCTCACCTTGACCTCCAGCGCTTCCCAGTAGATCTCAGAGGTGGTGATGTTGTTCTCCTCCCAGTACCTAAGGGTGGCGTTGCTAGGATCTGGGGGCTCCACACAAACACACCTGCAGACAAAGAGACACACCTGGTTCACATGTCCAGTGGCATGAGAGGCAGACAAGTACCTTCAACCAAGAACAATACTACATATAATCAGGACATGCTCTCAGGCCTTGGATCAGGCCAATTCTGAGCCTATGGGTCAGGCCAGCTGGTGCTACTTCCTACATGAAACATTTTTTTTTTATGACCGTTAAGGTGCGCAATGCAGTTCCTATGGAGGTGCTGGACTTTGGAGGAACACACCACAGGAGTTCTGAAATGGAGATGCGGGGTTGGGGGGGTGCAGACGGTGTCACCCCTCATGATCTGACACTCATAACTTCCTCAGTAGGTCTTTGTGGCCAATTCTAAACGGCTTTTGGTATTCGTTAGCATACAGTTGGCTTGTAAAGCCTGACAGACTAAGCGACGCCGATTCTGGTATATCAGAAATCTATCTGCACCTTGCACCATAGTTACCATTAACCAGTTCATGAGAACCTGACACATTAAAAAAACCTATAGAATTAACAGTTAAAGAGGTAAAACACAGGCAAACCGAGCGCAACTGATAGTTTGCAGTGTGAGACCGAAGTCTGGTCGGCCTATTTCGGCAAGCAGCCCAAACAAACAGCTGCAGTTGAATTTGTCTGCCGATAAATTCAAGTGTGATTACACATTCTAGGTCAAAAAGAAAATGACCCTAAACAGAAAAATACGGTCTGACAGTACAGTCTGATGGGAATCAGCTGCAAGCAGAAATCAGTGGGAGACTGCCCTTAGAACTGGGGTCAGATTCTTCGGCTCCTAACGTGACCTCTTCAGCCCGGTCCTGATGCTCAGCGAAAATGCATTAACCTGATTAATCTGTTTTATGACATCATCATCTGACCCTGCACAAAGGGTCAGGCCCTACAGTCCTGACCGGGTCATGCCCACTGACAGACAGCTTTCATGCCCAGTGTGTGTGCGTAAGACAGAGCTCACACACAGAAATAAAGCCCATAGCATTTGAGTAGCATCTGTGGCACCCAACTGCAGTGAAATTTTAATTGATTAAAACAAATTAATTGAGAGTAAAGCAACTAAAGTTGACTTTAGCGAGGGGAGAGAGAGGCTTTATGCAGCTCACAATGGGTGGAGCTAGCATGTACTGTCCATCTCTGATCGGCCTCAGCCAATCAAAAGGCATTTCTGTCTGTGGCAGGACACTGTGATTGGTTCACATCAAGATTTTTTCAATGCTCCACCCACTTTCAGGCTCACAAGGCCCCGCTCTCTCACCACTTGTCGTTTGTAATTGGTGGCGCTTCTACATTTTGCCTGAAAGGTAAGCGGAGCATAAGGCAGCAGGGCACACTTACCTGTACGAGGTGAGCCGGTCCAGGTTGTTGTTCATGTTGATGGGGTAGGTTTCGCCCAGGTGCACCAGCTTCTCCAGGGCCTCGTAGATGAAGATGATGCAGATGAGGGCGGCGAAGGCCTCCTCCGTGAAGCGCGTGATGTAGCAGACGAGCGAGCTGGCGTCCGTGGCAACCAGCACCAGGCAGAGAAACGCCGTCCAGAGCCCTATGCAGCTTCTTAATGAGAGGTAGGACAGGCCGTACTCCCTGAGCGGGGGAAAGACACACACACCCGCAACCACCCGCTCGGTAAGTGTGTTTCATCTGCAGACATCTGACCTGTGCACCACATCATTACAGCAAAATGTAACACACTTATCACATAATCAAACACTAACAGCAGGGCATGCAACAGATTTTTGTGCATTAGGCATCTCACCACAGTGCAGGATTTGGAGTGTCAATATCTGCATAAAACATAAATGCAATCAGCATCAGCAAAGGTGGGTGTCACTGCACTACTTTGGGTGGGAGGTGTGTTCCACTTGAGGCCAAAGCTCATATGTACTATGTTACAGCCCACCTCAGGCACCTACACCACACTTTTTGTATAGTATAGATCCTAACAGCTGTGAGCTGACAGAGGCCCCCTGTACTGAATCTAAACCTCTACAACCGTTGGATTCTTTCCTGTGAAAACAATGTACATGCCAGGGTTCCACTATGGTATTTTTATAAAAAAATAGCTTGTAAATGTTGCAAAAGATTTGGTTTATATGTATTGTAACATACCAAAAGTCAGGACAGGCAAATGAGGAAAAGGAATCATAAAAATAAACGTGTTAAAAGACAAGACACTCCAGGAAAAGAAAATAATTGGAAACTTTCTTTTCTTCATATGACATTTTCATTTCAAGGTTCCTCCTCAAATTCAACTTTTTTACTTTTTGCTCACTTTTTAAGGTTAAAGGTAACATTTTTAATAATTTTTTTTTGTTAGAATTGTCAAATTCATACTGGAATTGTAAGGGGCGATACAGTTTGAGACATTCTGCATTAAAAATAGTTTGCGTCTGCAGGGCCATGCACTTGCAGGAGCTCTTGGCAGTGAACACCAGCCTTCAGTGGCTTTTGGTGGTGGGCATACTGTACAAGCCAACAAACTAGGCAATATGGTAGAAATTTCTTCACAGACATTTCTAGACTTGACAGTAAATAACATCAAGCCAGCGAGTTAAAAATGTATGTATTTTGCTGTCTCTGAAAAATATAATTAACCTTATTTTTTGTTTCAGAATGATTTGGGCAATTTTCAACAACTTTTCAAGGGCGATGACCCCTTTCCATAACTTTTTAATGACTTTCCATGATGAAAATATTTTCAAGATTGACGTTAATTTTTCTCATCTAATTATCTTATTTACATTTCCTTTCTCATCTATATATTGACTGCTACTTCTTTTCCTCCTTCAAACACAAGTTGACAGGTAGTCCGTCATCAGTAAACTGGGATCTCTGACATGTCATATGCTAATTAATTAACATTTAAATCATTCAAATCATCAGGCTCAATGGAACTCTCCTTCCAAATCTCTGTTTGGAACTTCAATAGCAACAATACACCTGTACAGTATCAGCTAAAAAAAAGACACAAAATTGATTGGACATCAGCTCCTCATAATGGTGGTGGCAATGAATAGCTGACTGGAGAAAGCAGCCAGTTGCATTCTTGCTCATTGTTTCTGCCCTGTAGGGAAACTGCAAGCTACTGACTGCTGCTTGTGTCTCCATCAAACACATTTGTCACCAAGAAGTTGCGAGAAGGATTAGCGCACTTCAGCTACACCCTGACGATCAATTTTCTGTTTTGTAAGCAGACGGTGCAGAAACTTCACAGCCTTACAGCTTCTCTCTGCTAAATCGCTTCATTAATTTTCACAAATGAGTGACAAACTTTCAGTCCAACTGTTTAATAATAAGGGGTTTGTGTGGATCTTTGTCATAAACTTTCGTTTTTTCAGTGAATCGGTATTTTGTGGCGGATTGGGTTCGCACACAGAGCTGATTATTTTCAGACGGCAGTCAGTGCTGCTGCAGGCTGAGGAACAGCAATGCACAGGGTAACAGCCCTTAATGAATAATTATGACTCTGCACATGGTAATTATGAGAAAACATCTCCCTATTATGACAGGAAATTCATCCTTTCTCTTTCAACGGTACTAATGGGCTTCAGGTAGAAAGTTTATTCTCTGCTTTCTCCTTTCCATTTAACAGGAGAATAGCTACCCTTAGCATACTGGCTTACCCAGCTGTGTGTCAACTTGCATCTGAACAAGGTAAAGATGCAGCGGAGGAATTACATCAGATCATATGGAAAATGCAAAGAACTAAACAGAAAACTACTCACATAACTAAGAAACCATACCAAAAACACTAAAGTACAGAACTATAGAAAAGTTCAGATACCCAACAACCATCAATGGAGCCCATACCCACTGGCTGATGAATGAAGAATGAAGAAACACCAATGGGCCGACTCCATTCCCAGACACGCTTTACGAAGCAACGCAAGGCAGCGGCTCCTGAACAACTCTGACCAGCATTTTGTTTCTTACATCTGGGCGCTCCTCTACCGATTTTAATGGATAAAGCTGCAACATTTGATGTTCATCATGGAGACCCCCAGACCTGTAAAGTGTCCATTTTAGTATTAATCTACATGTAAAAACATACAGTCAGACAGACTTACTTGCAGAATTTGAACAAGATCTTCTCGAACACCAACACGGGCCCCGTGCTGCCCAGTATGGTGAGAGGCTGCCCGGCAAACAGGGAGTAGGCTATTCCTGTCATGGAGGCTCCGAACAGCGACTCTATGGCGCTCTGAGGGAGAGAGGCAAACAGTGCTCGCTGTATGACCAGGACACACACGCAGTAAACAACCACTGTAATGAAAAAGCAACAATCAGTGCTGTATAATCTGGCAGTGGTCTCTTTCACCGTGGTGAGCTGTGTTCCCTGTCTGTCCTTGAATCATCACTCTCATCTTCCATTTCACTTCACGCTGTGCAGTTTCACATTACTCTGCAGCACACTGTGGAACAAGCGGTGTGTGATATGTGCCAAGGGTGCCGTGTTTCGTAAAAATGGATTGGTTAGTTAAATATCAGCATAAATGGGCACTGAGCTGCGAAAATGGATGTTTGAAAAAATGTAAAAAAAAAAAAAAACTGTAAACTGTACAAGATGCACTGGATAACAGCATCTGCTATGAGACTGTCATACAGACACATGGAATAGACAGAATGGTATTGCAACTGCTGGTACCAGTGGCCCAGATAGACCTTCAGGACAATATTAAATATAGGTGTTAATTTCAGGACCTTCAACAACATTACATTACATTGCATTATTGTCATTTAGTGGACACACTTATCCAGAGTGACTTACATACACTGGGTTACAATTTTATCCCTTTATACAGCTGGATATTTACAGAGGCAACTGCAAGTTAAGTACCTTGCCCAAGGGAATCAAACCAGCAACCTTTTGGTTACAAGCCTTGCTCCTTGCCACTACACCACAATGCTGTCTTTATTAGCAGTTGTGATTGTGCTGCAGCAACTCTGAAGGCACCTAAACATGTAAACAGCGGTGCCCTGTGTTCTGTGTGAGTGACGGGGCGTTGAGAAAGGGGTCTTACGATGCGTCCCTCCGTGGCCTCCCCGAGCAGACCCCCGAAGGTGATGACGGGAGACATGCAGGCGCAGTACAGGAAGAGGAAGGAGGCCAAGCACTGCAGGCTGATGGCGTCGGTGTAGTCCGACAGGTAGTGCGGAATCTTGCGCTTCAGGTCCATAATCAGCCCCCCGAACAGCCTGCAAAACGGAGGGCGGCTCTGAGCCTGAGACACTCCCGAACACAGACACGCTTATTCAGGGAAAACATGGGGCCCATTCTACAGTCACAGGTTAGCACAAGTCTCTGAGCAACAGATAAAGAATCAAAGATATTCTACTGTGCACAACAGCTTTTCATCACTCCGAGTTGCATCACAAGTTGAAAATGATGGTCTGACACAAAATAATGGTCTGACACTGTTGCTCATGGTCTGACACTGTTCATTCAACCTGAATGGATACTCTTCCTTTCTATCATGCTCAGAGTCGCTCTGGATAAGAGCATCTGCTAAATGAACGTAATGTAATGTAAAGGAATGTGTCATGACACTTATTATGAGCAATTTGTTCATCTTTCACTCTGCAAAGTTAGGCATCTCAGAACTGATTCTCTGCTGCAATATTGAGTAATGCCCTCTTCTCCACAGTCACTTTGGAAAGTCCTGCAGCGTCTGCTCCATGCGGTGTTTCACAGGGTTTTTTGCCGAGTAGAGTGAGAACGGACTGTGAAATTTGGGACCCACAACCCATCTGGTGGTGTCCTGGTTACAAGCAGACCAGGGGCGGGGTTAGTGAACCACATGCTCGTATTACATCATTCAGATCCAAAGCTGTTTGGAAGGACACAAAGTTACAGAGGAGTTTGGTCCATAGTTACAGCACAATAATCTCTACATTTGCACTGTTATAATTTGCATGTATAGTGTCACCTTTCTGAAATGTAGTAATAAAATCTTTTTACGTGAATTTATTATTTCATGACAGCTAAATCTGTGGAAAAAAAAACTTTAAAGATTTCATAAAGAGCACTTCATTTTTTCCCGCTTACAGGTTTTTGGCAGTGTATTACCAGCCCTCTGTTTGAATGTGTGAGATGTATTACAGCCAAGGTACTGCTATGGGAAACCCTGAGAGCCTTGTTAGGCAGGTTTCGGCTTGGTTCCAGCACAGCCTGGCACCACTTCTTTCCCTGTTTCCAACCTTCCACTGAAGCTAGGCACCTACAACCTTCCACTGAGGATACACACCTGCAACTTTCCAGTCAGGAAAGACGCCTACAACTTCCTCTTCTGCTCAGGAGAGAAACCCACAATACAGACTTACATTCTGCTGTGTGTGTGTGTAATGTTATAGGACAGGAACAGAAAACTACAGAATTACATTCTGGATGGTAACCTAAACTCTTACAGATTGGATAAGAACATACAATATTTCAGTCTAGACAGGAACCTACAGTGCTAGAGTCTGGATATGAACATGCAATCTTACAATGTTACTGTCTGAATTGGAGCCTACAATGTTACAGTCCGGATAGAAACCTAAAATGTTACCATCTGAATCAAAACTTACAATGTTACAGTCCGAAATCAGAGCCTACAATGTTACAGTCTGGATAGAAACCTACAATGTGACTGTCTGAATTGGAGCCTATAATGTTACAGTCCGCATAGGAGCCTACAATATTACCGTCTGAATCAAAACTTACAATGTTACAGTCTGAATCAGAGCCTACAATGTTACAGTCTGGACAGGAATGTACAGGGTTACGATCTCAATAGGAACACGCTGTGCCCATCTCAGGAATGAGTCCTAGAGTCTTCCATTCATTGCTGGAGGTCACAGTATGACCTCTGATTCAGTGCTCTACACTAAACCATACCAGCTTTCAGCCTCCTGTCAGCTCACTGGGTCAGACGCAAACAGAGCCACCAAAGCACGAAGCAGTTCCCAGACTGCAGGAACGCACAGACATTCGTGAGCCGCACGGCAGAGGTTGCCGTAGTAACCATGGGCTTCACTTTGACTCATATTTCAGCTGAACTTGAACCTGAGGGATGAATAGAGTAAAACTAGGCCTCTGTCCAACAGTCTGGGATCCAAACAGCCAAACCAAAGCCTTTCCCCACAGAAGCAAAAAATACCAAACACTCAAAGTGATTAATTAAATTGAATTTCTAAATTAATTATAATGTTTTAAGTACCATTTGGCCATTTCTACTGAAAATTATAGATTAGGTAGTAACTGCCTGCAGCCCAAGTAACTGTTGTTACGTAAATCCAGCAATGGGAGAGTGAGAGGAAGTGAAGGTGTACCTGAGGCAGTATACCTGAAGTACACCACGAAGGAGAGGAGTAAGGACCTGGAGCATGGGCATCAGAGATCTCTTTACATAGTCCCTCCTCTCTCCCACATTCCCAGCACTGTAGTTGGCTACTCCCCTCTTTCCTCAGAGCTATAGTGGGGTACCCCCCTCTTTTCCCCACACCCGCCCTCTCTGCTGGGGTCCCCCCTCCCTCCCGCACCCACCTCCCGGTACGCTGCAGTTCAGGGCCCCCGTGCCCGCCATGCTCGCCGTGTTCCGTCGTGCCGTTGGGCACCGCGGGAATCTTCCGCTTCTCCTGCGGGAGAGAGAGGGGGACAGAGCAGCGCTGCGTCACAGCAAGCTTCTCTCACGTCTGCAGGTGAGAAATAACATGCGTCTCCGAGAGGCCCGTTACACACATCCACTGAGCAAACAGGGGATGCGCCCTCTACAGGACAAAGCAGGAAACTGTCCATGAGACAGTGACTCTCACCTGAGAGGGGACGTTTTTTGGCGGCTCTATTCTGATGGATGGGTCCCATTCACCTGGAGGCAGGACTGTCACCTGGTCCAGGAACTCATCAATACCCGCCACCAGATCATTGCGGTCCTTGGCTTTGTAGGCGACATCATGGAATACCTGAGACACACCCACACACAGTGAATTCTCTACTTCCTCAGTCTCCCAAATAGAAAAAGCTGGTAGTATTCTCAGTGCGAACCAACAAATAGAACATATGCCTAAGAGCAAAACATTATATACAACTAGGTGCAAAATGTTTTTTTTTAATGTATTTACCAAAACTGATGGTGGGAATTATGTTAATACCCTAAGACCAATCGGGAGAAAGGGGGAGGTTTCCCTGACACCAATAAGGGGACAGTGGAGGGCTCAATACAGTACAAGGACAGACACAAAAAGAGCATTTGCTTTGGAGGGTTAATTTAACACAACCCCCTTTTCTGTGTTCTCTGTTCTTAGCAGCAGGTGCAGCACTGACAGAAAGCTCAGCAACACAACCCCTGTGGCTGGAGACGGCCTGCCACATAAAAACGCTCAAGTTTGTCTGTCAAACTTCAGGAACAAGCGCGCGGCCACGCGGCGTCCTCTCGTGTCCCGATGTGCCACCTTGGCCAGGTTTCAAGCGAGCAGATTTGGGCGGCCTCGCCGCTCAGAAGGAGCGAGCGCTAATTAGCAGGTGGATGACTTTGCTGTCGTGAGGGGGACAGATTCGCATTAGAATTCCACCCAACACTGTGCGCTCTTCTCGCCACCTCGCGCACTGTGATATGTTAGCCCGGGCTGTGAAATGCCTGACTCTGCCGCTCCTCATACGCAGAGGAAAAAAAAGTGCGCTCTGGCATGCCTGCGTGCGACATTTGCTGGACTTGAATTTAACTCTGTCAGAGACTCTGTAACTCTTTCAAAAGCAAGCTTCGGCTCCTGGCGAATGCTTAAGTACACGTGAAAGAGCTCTGAAACAGCCGCGGTGTGAGAAAAGCTGGCCTCACCTCGTCCGTCATCAGGGTAGCGATCGACCGGCCGATCTCATGGTACTGGGGTCCTTTCCCCAGCGGCCCCAGAAGGATGAACAGGAACCTGACAGGAAGCACAGAGGATTATAGATTATCATATTTCATATCAATACATCAGAGTCCAGAGCAGTGACTCAGAGCAGCCACTGTTCCCTTCAGGAGGTGACACCAGTCAACTCTCCCATTTGTGGATGGGGGAAAATATTTATGATGTGTAAATTACCCCCGATTATCATGAAAAATACAATCTTTAAAGGAAAAATTTCACCTCTCCTGAGTGAAGCAGTCTCACACACCACTGTGTGTTTTAGGCTTACTGTAGCACAAATTAGGAAAAGGTAATTACATGGTCTGGTCTCTACAACCTTTAGGTGTCTTAGAGGCGGTGCTGTCAGAAAGCTCAGTTGGAAGTGGCAGGGTGTGTATTCGGAGGGGTGAGAGGTGAGGGGTATGGTGTCCCTCACCTGGTGGTGATGGGAACCTCCGCCAGGCCGTTGAGCAGGACCGCAGGGGACAGGCGCACGAAAGCCACCACAGGCCTGTCCAGAAACTCCAGCTCACCCACCAGGATGTTAGAGGCCTCAGCGCCCGGGGGGATCTTCTTCATGAAGTGAAGGTCTATCTGCAGGAGCGCAGCACAAGATCACAGCTGCGGTTAAAGCCTGAACCCTTTCAACCGACGCTAAAAGACGTGAGTTTCAAGATGAAACATCCCAGATCAAACAGCCATCACTCAGCAACTTACAGATTCTTACAGGAATGCTCAACTGCTCTTAGAATGTGCACTTTGGCAAAATCAACTTTGCAGCATGCCTTACTTAGCAGATATGCCTTTTTTCAACATTCACATCAAAACACTTTCTATAATTAGCATAGCCCTGAGTGCTAAAAACACTGCAAAGCATTCTGGGAGTCTGCTGATATTAGACCATTGCAGGAACTTTGTCAGAGCATAAAAAGCATTAAATACATAAAATGCCAGAGCACTTGGTCCATTGTAAGGCTGTGATTTTATCAGCTGTCTTAGAAGGGTAAGAATCCAGTTTAATATTTGGCTTCTCTGACCAGAACTTGAGTCAGGATAGCCATTCCCTTTTACAGCCAGTATATTTTATTAGCAACAAATCAACACAGCTAGTTTGCTGGTTCAATTCCCTGCTGGGGCAAAGTACTTAACCCACAATTGCCCAGTAAATGTCCAGCTGTATAAATGGATTCTAAAAATTGTACATTCTAAACATTCTAAAAATTGTAAGCTATGTAAGATGAGATGAGAGTATCTGCTATATGACTGTAATGTAATGTACATCACACAACAATTTTCATAGTTTCAAGTTTCTTTTCTACTGTTTTCTACTGTTCTTTCATATAGTAATTCTGTTGTTCAGTCAATTCTGCCACCATAATAATAGTGTATTAATTATTAATTGACTCCATTAGTTATTGTAACACAGCAGTCATAAGCTACATTATGTCTTAATGTAATGGCACAGATTCAGTGAGCTGCTTGTTTAAACATTATTATGCTGGTAACCCAGGAGTGATATGTCTCATTAAAAGCATCTTCCGCCTCTTCCCTGGGCTGAATCTGCTAGGCTAATGTTCCTGCCATTTTAAGCCTCCCAAAATAGGCCACGAACAGCTAATGTTTACTGTTGAGCTGCTTCAACAGCCTGACATGAGTGAAGTCCCAAATCGCTTTGCACTGTTTTAGCACTCTGGGTTGGGTTAATTATAGAAGGTATTTATATGTGATAAAAATCTAAGCCGTTTTACTAAATAAGGCATATTATAAATTGAGGTATTTTGGGGACGTACACCTTTTTAAAACCCATTGTTTTAGCAGGGGAGCATCTTTTGAAAATGCAGCATTCCTCTAAAGTACTGCATGACCTTAACTGCGTAAATTAGCACAGGGTCTTCTGTACCTTCTATACCTGACAGATGTAGCACAGCACTCCGCTACATGACTACATTACATTTCGAAATGTATACGGCTGCATTGCGAAATATTACTTAACTCCTGATCATATCCATAAGCTGGCTGTGGCAGTTATATAATGTGTGGACAGTTCAGGTTATCGCTCTAATACATGCTGTCCCCCGGGGCATAAACATCCAGACCTCTGCCATCCGATCCCATCTGTATGCGGCTGCTCTCTGCACTGCGTCAAAGCTGACAGCTGGAGTTTAAAGGGGCAGCAGCATGAGTCAATCCAGACGTAACGGACTGACCACAACACAACCGCACCCCGCATGCGCTGTATGAATCTACCTGTTACATGGTGACCGCAACCTGCCCACATCCTACCACACACTGACTGAATAATTCCAGACACTACATGCACAGTGACTGCACACCTTACACACTGACCACAACCTGACCATACCCTACATCCACTAATATAATCTACACGTTATCCACTGACTGTCATCCAACCACATCCCATGAATACTAACCGAATCCAAACTTTATGAGCTGACCACAACCCGACCGCAGACAACACACATACACATTGTGCTCTGTGTCCAGTCACCTTCCTTCCAAACAGGCTTCCACTTGTTCCCTGTTTGTATTCTGACTGCACCTACATGAGGCTTTTGTTTGGCTGAAATGTGTGGGCCAGACAAGGACACTCAGGGCTCACCTCCTGTGACACGCCGCCAGCTTATTTCAGTACCACAGTCTTTATGTCCATAATAACCAAGAGAACACTCTCGTTAATGCTATTTACTTGATCCTATCTGAAGTGGAGGGCTAAGGGAGCACTATTTTCATTTCATTTCTACTTGCCTGGGAGCAGAGTTTAGCCATGAAAATTGAAGGGAAAAAAACAGTTTACTTCTAACAATTCATGACACAAACTTTTTGAAAGTGTTGTAAGCGAAAGTATAATGTTTAAAAACAAACCCTTGTTTAATATTCTATGAATGCCACCTTTGTGAAGTTTCTTATGTGTACCGCATAAGCTGTGTAAATAGTTAGCGGTTAATATTTTGCACAGGAAACATCTGAGAGAATTCCATTGTCCACATTTCCTGATGCAGACTAATAATTACTGTAATGTATACATAATACTTCTACTAATACTGTACATACTGTACCAACACCAGAGCGCTAATCTGTAACCAGGCATGATGCATAAAGCCTTATAATACAATCTGTATTCCTTTGAAATGAGGATTTCGGAGGGCATAAATGCATTTGTAAAGTGCTTTTATAGAGAAAGATAAAAGGCATTAGTTCAAATACAATCTAACCGGAAGGTCCTGCCCAGTCCAGCTTCAAGAAAATGGTACGATTACAGATGAAAGCTTTCCGTTACAGAATTGAGATTATTTTTAGATCTGGCAGAGGGGTGTGTGTTACACTTTGTTGCTTTTGTCAGCTGTCCATTTAATCAATCAAGTTATCTATTACAAATAGTTATTTGACACACACACACACACACACACACACACACACACACACACACACACACACACACACACACACACACACACACACACACACACAAATTCTTCTCATTAAATACTGGGCGAATTCACAATGGTGGCACATAAAGTCAAAAAAGGAATATATCAGAATAAATGTGTGAATGCTTATTTGTGAGAATCTGTTCCCAGCCTTTATGAATTTCAAAGAAATTATTTTGATGAAGTTGCTGTAATGAGATGTCCTTCCCACCCTGGCCTTCAACACCAGAGCATAAAATCTTACACAAAAGCCTTCTGCTGTATGGCCATATTTTAGTACTCAAAAGTATTCAACCAAAGTCTCCAAGCCTATTCAAAAGTGCTATTCAAAAAACATTAAGCCAGGTGTTGTTTAATTAGAGTTTGAATACAAAAGTTTTTATTCATTCATTTTGATTACTGTTTAACTTGCTGAACTCTGTTTTGGAAGAAAGAAGTAACACCCTCGTATGATTGTGAGTCAAAGCAAACGACCAATGCTGATTTGATCCAGGCACTTGTGTTTGACTGAATGGCACTTGATTCTGGCAACTTCCTTTGAATCCAGAGGTAAAAATAGCACCCTCACAGTCACGGCTTCCAACTATCTTCCAAAGAAGAGAAAAAACCATGGGCAATGATGATTTCATTCCTGTGTGCATGTACCCGTTACAGCAAAATTCATGGCTTAATGGCTGAATGAATAAGTATCTCTAATACAGCAATTTTAGTGTTATAGTAAAAGGTGTGTTGAGATGACAGGTATGGGAGGTGTGCACACCTTCCTTTCCAGACTGATAAAAGCAAAGGTCACCACATCAGCAACCACCACTCAATTACTATGAGTGATAACCCTTCACTTAACACCAGACATTATATACTACCTACGGTGCCACAATCAGTGGTATGTGGATTTAATATTAAGTTGAACTACCACCACATCACGTGAGTTCAGCTTGCTGTCAGGTCATTTAAGGCCTGATTTACTACAACTCAATACTGTTAAATCCATAGGACTTACAGTAAGTCTAAATCTAGTGACTGAAATGCTTCTTTAAGAGGAAATGCCATTCCTAACCAGCCCTTAATATGCTTCTTTTTCTGACTCTGCAGCCCTAAGCAGAGCCCACATCCCATTCACCAGGTCAGAGGGTGGTAAATTCTGCAGAATAACTGGACCTGATTAGCATAGGGCTGGTTCTGAGGGCTCATGGGTAAGTTTTAACGCGCGCCGTAACACATGCACGTCCAGTGGTCCAAGGATGCGGATCAGGAGAGAAACAGTGCCTCCCATTGGCTGATGCTGCCAATAGTGTTTCCCGGACACAAAGCTCTGCGGTTTTGGTGTGTCACGGCAGGCACGCGGCACTTTTTGGGCCTTACCTTGCTGAAGTCCACGGCGCTGTTCTCCCGGCTCACGTCCCCCCTCCCTTCAGTGCCACAGGACTGGGGCTGGGGCGGGATCATCTGGCCTGCGTCCGAAAAAAAGAAGAACAGCGGCCGCCCCGTTACTCACAAACGCCGGCTCGCATGCTCCTACGGGTGCTGCGGACGGGTTGCCAATTTTAACCAATCACTGCTTTCCACAGCGAGAAGGACCCCGAAGGGCGTGCTGTGGTCATCGCTGACGCACCCAGCCTGGGTAAAAGCGAGCGTTTACCCAGCGAGGGACGGGCTCAAAGCATGGCGTGCGTAAGATTGGCAACGTCACTTTGCAGAGCGGCGATGACGAGGCGGAGGAGAGGATGGAGCAGGTGATGGTGAGGGGGATGGAAGCTGGGGTAGGGGGGGTCTCAGTGAGGGCTGCAGGTGGTCAGACATGCGCCCATTACCACTCCAGCACCGCCGCTCTCTCACACACATCAACACAAACACGAAATTTCGCTACTGCAAATTCACTGATCTGAGCACAGCCAAGGAGGAACTGTAGCTAAATAAAAGAACATGCCATCAAAGCCGAGTTCGTGTGCACTTGGAATCAGTGACAGGAGCTCTAGTCTAAAGCAATATGAACCATCAGCTTTCACCCATGAAGAAACGCCCATAATACAACCCCTTTAGATAAAGCATCCAGACAACACATGAGACAATATGACAGGCTCTTTAAATGCACACTGTTGATTTTGTCTGATTCTTCCCACACTATACATGTTGCTGCTTTTTAAACATGGTTTTTGAATAAGCACATCACAAGTATTAACGTGACCGTGACACAAATTTCACACAAATTAATTTAATTACAACACGTTTTAATTACAATAATGTTTTACTAAAAGGGTTCATTGGGTTTTTCATGTATTAAAATTGGCAGGCGAATTACAATGCTGGCAAACTTGCTTCCTAAACATAATTCCTGTAAAAGGTGTTTGAGCTTTTCACACAATGAGCAGCTCCTGGAAACCATGCCCAGCACTAATTACATAAATGAGAGGGTTGCACGATATCAATTACACCAATTAAGGCATTCTTCGAGCTCAGTGAAGCAATCTAGAAATATAGCATATTTTGCTAAATATACATCATAAATAAACTGGAAAAAAAACAACCCTTTACTTTCAGAAGGGTTTGAACCTGGACTGATAACCAGGGGGTTGCCGGGTTGAAACTCTGGTTGGATGTTACTGTTTTTGATCAAGGTATTTTTATCAAAATTCCAATGTAAAATTGGTCGCCCTATATAAAGGCAACTGATAAGTAATTCAATAATAATAATATCTATGAAACTTCTTCTGGAACATTCACCCTAGTCTGTCTGGAGGATATTCATACTGATACAACACAAAAAAGCTGTGTTATGAGACAGATTGACTTGAATCCCTTTGCTCTGGAAATGTACTGAAATCATGAGTTCCTCCAATGGTGCCCCTCGAGCTGTCTCCCCACCCTGTGATGTCTGCTGAGGTCAGATACACGCCTCATTCTGCCACTCAGGCGACCCGACCTCAGCGGCCAATCAGCACTCTCCTCCCACAATACTGACAGCGGACAGACGGGCAAAGCTGTGGAAACAGCACCTTCACAAGTTATGTTTTAGGAAGGGAGAGGAGAGAAAGGCCTGTCTGAGTTGCCTGCGTCGGGGTCCTCTTGCTTGTCCAGGGGCTGGATATCGGAGATATCCACGGCGTGGTGGGGGCTCAGAGGGTCAGTCGGGAGTCTGTGGGGCGGTTTGGAGGGGGAGAGGTGGGCGGAGGAGGATGAGGTCGGGAGTGGAGAGGAGATGGAGACACTGTGAGGGCAGCAGAGCGGCCACCTCGTGCAGGACGGGACCTGCCTGTCACCCTCCGACCCCGCGGCCACAAACGAGCCCCACAGGGAGGACATGAAGGAGGAACAGAGAGATGGGCCTCCTGCCAGAGACACACACATACACGCATACACATATATACCATACATACATACACACACACACCCAATGCACACACACACACACACACCACACACACACACACACACACACACACAAACACATAACATACACACACACAATACACACACACTCACACACATACAATACACACACACAAACACACACACAAAAGGAGAGAAGAGGACAGAGACAGAGACCGCCACACTGAAAAGAGGATCAGACATGTACAGAAGTCAGACAATGCAGAGCTCCAAGACACTGAGAACAGTAAACAGCTGAGAGCTGCGAGAGGAAAGCGTTCTTTCAGAAGAGAAGAGTGACACCCCCACCCCGCCCCGAGCCCCCCCTCCACCCCACCCCACCCCACCCACACACAACATACAGTACACATAAAACTATCCTCATAACCCACATTGTGCAAAAACATGCCCCATGCCACAGGTAAGTAATATAACTATGATGTCATGTTAAAAAATCACAGATCAGACTTCATTCAGGTATTTCAGAGATACAAATCTACTGGGTGCAAAGCAATGACACGCTGCCATGTCTAACTGGCCTGACAAACCAATAACATTCAAAAGATGTTGGAAAGCCAACCCTCACTCCCAGCTGGACAGAAAGATGAGCTCCTTCTAGCAGCCACCTCCCGGCTTCAGTACCTTTCTACCTTTGTCATTCAACAAACAGCAACGCAGCAGTGAGGAACAGATGTTAGCAGCCTGGCTTGTGACCGGGAGATCTAAGATTTGAATTCCAGATGGGAAATCACTGCTGTTGCCTTTTGAAGTATAGGTGTCAATAACTGTCCAACTGCATTAGAAGACAGGGTGTCAAACTTAAGCTAAGCCCCTAAGTTGCCTCTCACAAAGGATCTGCTGAGAATTACTCCCCTGATCTGCTCCACCATGTCTCACCGTTCTTGTCCATGGAGTGGGGCTCGGACTGCTTCTTGCCGATGTCGGCGAAGGAGCGGACGATGGGGATCCGGTTGGCCAGCTTCTTCTGGTTCTGGTGGTGGTGCTGTTTGAGCAGAGCGTCCCGGACCTTCTTCCTCACCTCCTCACCCAGCTGACCCGACGACTCATGCTGGTCAAGGATCATGTCTGAGCCACGAGAGAGACAGAGATAAATGTACAAATGTAAATCTATATGTGAGACAGAGAGAGATAAATGTACAAATGTAAATATGTGTGTCTGTGTGTGTGTGTGTGTGTGTGTGTGTGTGTGTGTGTGTGTGTGTGTGTGTGTGTGTTAATTGCCATTTTGTTCCCATATTTATGTGGAAATTGCTTTGTCGATACTATACATCTGTGTGGTCATGACAATAAAGCTTATTTGAATTTCAGGGAAGGAAGAGAGAAAGACAGAGAGAGCAATAGAGAGAGCATGAAAGAAAGAGAGAAAGAGATCAGGAGAGAGAAAGAGAGACAGAGAGCGAGACAGAGACAGACATAAAATGAGAGACAAAGAGAGTGGGAGTGGGGTTTTTAGAATTGCCACATTCTGACATGAGCAAACAGTCTGTGTAGGAGGCACAGTGCAATCTAAGAGCACAGCGACAGAAAGCTACACCTCTTCAATTTCTGTATGAATGGCCTGAATGACTAAAGAATATGTACAAACACAAAAGCATTATGGGTACAAAAGACGAGAGTCAAAGCGGGACAAGCCAAGAACCATTTACTGCATGTGGCTGGTCATCTGAGTTAGGGGTAAAACCAAGAGCAGTAATCCATTGCACCTCTGGAGAGATATACATGGTGCACCATGGCAGGCTGGATTGACCATCATCCCTTCACCCTTCCATTTCATTAATGTTGAAACAGTCATTTAGCGGAAGCTTTAATCTAATATATAATTCAACATCAGGATCATTCTGGGAACACTGCAAGGTTAATGAGACACGCCGACCAATGGCATTCCTCCGCTAGAGATGCTTCTTTAAATATCACTAAGCTGTCTGAATACATGGCAGTAGACAGTAAATTAATGCAATTTCTAATAAGCTTTACGCGAATTAGAAAAAATCACCAATATGCATTAAAATAACCTTTTCCTATAGAAAATTCATCTGGATTTCAGTTCTTGAATGTATATACCGGTCACTCCACAGATACATGGAAGGATAAGGATAAAGAAGATCAGCTTAGTGACAGAAATGCTCTGAATATTTAATTCATCTGTGTAATGGACAGACTATCAGGAATTTGATTTCAGTGTAAGTACAAGGAACTCCTCAGACCATTTTTTATCTGAGTTTCAGATGATCTCTCCAGGATCCCCAATAAATTGCCTTCTAGCGCGATCTGGTTTTCATGTGCTGTGATTTCAGGGGTCTCCGTGTTTTTTTTTTGGGGTGGGCTCTTCCCTGGGCTGATATTTCCTCTCTGTGTCTGATTGGGTTACCAGAGGGCCTGTGGTTTCGGGAGGGCTCCTCTCTCTCTGGGTGTTCATCATGAACCCCGACCCTGACCGCGCTGCTCTGTGGGCGTTCCCCCAGGAGGCCTGGCTTCCCCCCACCCTGGGTGGATCTGCGAGTGTGTGGGGGGATATCTGGGTGGTCTCCTTGGAGACCTGCATGGGCCGGCGGGTGTGTGGGCGAGCAGGTGAGCAGGTGAGCAGGTGAGTGCAGGTGCGTGGGCGTGTGGCCAGGCCTTACCTGCAATCTCCTCCAGCGAGTTGGCCCTCATGTCCAGCAGCACGGTGCCGTTGAGGATGCAGCTGCGCAGCTCGAACAGGGAGTGCAGGGACAGCGTGGCCACGTAGGGCTTGCTCCAGCGCTCGCCCCCGTCCTCCACATCCTCCTCGAACTTCAGCCACCTGCCAGCGTCACAACGAGGGTCACTGTGACATCACTCACACAGCCACACCCACAGCGACCACCACATCTCACTCACTGTGACATCAGTTACACAGCCACCTGCGCATGCCCCGTAACGCAAGTGACTATGACATCATCACACAGCTACGCCAGCAGCAGCCATAATCAGGGTTACAATAACACCCCTCACACAGCCACACGCATGCATCACAAAGCTCATCATTATGACATCACTCATACAGCCACCTCTGCGCTTCACAACACGGGTCACTATGACATCATCACACAGCGACACCCGCACGCTGAAGAAGACTCTACAATGCTGTAACGACTAAACACTCCAAAGGAGCACATTACTCCGCTACATCTGACAACATCAACGCCCAGACACAAGAAGCCGGAATTATACACTATTTTCAGCTGCATTGCTAACAGCAGACACAGTGGAGACTTTGCACAGTGACAGATTCCACTGTGTTCTGGATGTTTCCTGTATCTACACTACTGCCCGTCTGCTCTCTGGACAGTCTGCTTAGTGACTAAATGAAAATTTAAGACAAATTAGTTATCAGAAGTGTAGTGGAAGTGCTACCTGGAAGTCACTGCCATTTCTGTTAACCTATGCTTGTTTAAACTAAATCCCTACCATTCGAATCCCTCTTTAGATTTGGGTTTCAAAGCATAGCTCATGCAGCTTGTAATGGAGCTTTATTTAGCCTACACTCGAACAGTTACACAACTATCACTTTACATAATGTTAACTCTGTCGGGCAACAATCAAAGCAGCTGCCTCGGAGAAACAGTAGTCATGACACAGAGATCACCAGCCTTTAGCCCTTAGTATTAATAGTATGCATATTATTATTATGGTATTATAGCTCTTTTCAATCTACATATATTTCTTTCAGCTATGCACTGTACAGCACATGAATTTCCATTATACATGAAAAACAATAACTACTCAAATTATTTTCTTATATGAAGCCAAAAAAGGTTCACCAAGCACACAGTATCATGGTTCATACAACAAAGAGTTCTAGTATGAGTCTTGGAGACCAGAGGGTTTCAAATTCATCTGCCTGGGCTATTGCCACAGACAGCATCACTGCAATCAGATAACACTAATGCTGAACTCTGTGAGGTGAAACTGAACAGAAGCCCCTCTAGTGACCGTCTCTGTGCCTCAGCTCTGGGAGCTGGAGCAGGGAGCACGCTCTCGTCTCCCCTGGAGCGCTGTCACTGAGCGGAGCGGCCAGGTGAGCGCTGGGGGGGGCGTTACCTGGCGGTCTCCCTCCACTCGGCATCCTCGCCCTCACGCAGGCAGATCTCATCCAGCTCGGTGAACAGGTCGTGTGGGATGTGTTCCTCGTCATCGTCCTCTGTACCCAACAGGAACTGGACCCTCTGTGATGGGGTGTCTGCGGGGGGGACACAGGACCGAGCATCACCCCATCATTCTCACATACACCTCCAGAGGCACCCTGAGCTCTCACACACACTCACACACTCTCATACATGCACACACACTCCCACACACTCCCACACACACTCACACACTCTCATACACGCTCACACACTCTCACATACTCTCACATACTCTCACACCCTCTCACACATACTCAGACATGCTCACAGACTTTCAGACATGCTCACAGACCTACTCGCAAAGTTGGTGATGTCCCATTGATTTTTCTGCTTTATTAAAGATCACCTAGTGGTGGCTAGTTTACCTCAACTCAAAGTTACAGCTTGTAAATGTGTGTAACTGTAGCTTGACAATTACTTTAACTTGAACTTAGATGTCGGGCTCCATCTGGAAATGAACCCTAATACAGAATGTAGCTGGACATGCCATGGACACAGTAAGCCAACGGGCCTTTGAGGGCTGTTATATAAATACTTGGAACATCCAACCAAGCACTTATGTTCACACAGAACAACCATCAGGGCTTATTAAAGCCATTTGGATCCATCTGAGCCCATGATGGCACCATCGCATTTTCCCATAAGTGTGCTGTCAGCAGAGACACTCTGCAGCTGTCCTGTTTTCTGCAGGGACACTGCATGCGGTCTGTGTGACAGGGTACGCAGGAACCGCCACGGGCTCTTTAGCGACCCGCGGGGAGGTGTAAGGCCCAGCCCTATGAAAATTAGGGACCAATAACACCCCTCTTTTTCAGGGTGACCCGCATGTTCTCCCGCAGGGCGCTGCCCCCCCCCGTCGAGCGGTCCTTACTGTAGCTGGGCGATTCTCTGCCGTCATCCACGCCCGAGTCCCGCTCCCTGTCCCTCTTCCGGTGCCGGTGGCCGTGATGCCGGTGCCTCCGGTGCGGCTTCCTCCCGAGAGGCACATGCACGCCGATGTACAGAGTCCGGTGACCTGCGGATCAGCCGTTACATTACATTACATTACATTATTGGCAGACACTGTTATCCAGAGTGACTTACACTGGTTACAATGCTATCCATTCCTGGATATTTACTGAGGCAATTGCGGGTTAAGTACCCTGCCCAAGGGTACAGCAGCAGTGTCCCAGCGGGGAACCAAACCAGCAACCTTTTGGTTACAAGTCCTGCTCCTAACTACTGTGCTACACTGCCGCCCCAGGAGAAGTGCGCTAAAGCCAACGTGTCACTCATTAGGCACACCAAAAGATTACACCCCTGGCATGATCCAATCCCTTACTTCACACATTACTGTTTGAGCTGGTCCATTCGAACAGGAAAATAAAGAACTTAAACTCTTTTACGAATAGCAATGCTACAATGAAACCGTAAACAAACAGCTCTCGGTATAATTCAGATTTGAGGAGCGTTGAGGTCAGAGCAGCAGCGTTTCGCTGAGAGCGGATGCAACTGGAGCTGCTCAGCGGCATTAGAGGGAAAAACATTTGTTGAATGCTTAAGCTGACACTGTGCCATTTTCATTAGTTGGCCCTATCTGGATCGAAGCAGAAAATTAGGAACAGATTCAGTCGAAACATTTGCTGTAGTAGGCACACACAGTCTGTGTTTCCTATTGCAATCCACCAGTGCATCTGGTGTCTCTTACCAGCAGCAGGATAAAATTGGGCCAATCACCTAAAAGCATCGAACAGATCTGACAGGCCATGTATCTGGGCTGTGGTTGAGCTGTTCAAATGCGCCACAGCGAAATGTTCAACAGAGCCTGATCAATCAGACAGCATCTAACAGTCACTGCTGTGGAAGTTACATCTTTACATGGTGTGACGTTTGACTGTGCTGCAGGTCACCTATTTTTCTACTTTTGAGCCCTGATAATACAGCTGAAAACACATTCTTTTATTTTCCTTTAATGCCGTGTTAACTGCCAAAGCAATTCCGCAGCGTTCTAAACACTAGCATTCCGCAAATTAAAATGACCAATAAGCAACAATTAATTATGCAGTTTATAGACACAAATTAAGCAGATGGATTTGACTGCATCTCCAGATAGCTGTAATAACACAGAATGGCACTGTGGGATGTGTGAATATTGTCTGCATACAGAGAGAAAATTATATATTTATACACTTATTATATATTTATACCCCACAGTGAGGCGTACGACTGTGGTCTGTGTTTCAGAGGGAAAGCTGATGGATGTCACGCAGGGTGGCGGAGGTGTCCTGTTTCCAGTAGTGATAGTCTGACTCTAATCTGCGTTGACTCCGTCTCTCACCTGGGGGACAGACAGCACTAATGGCACCATCCCTCTGAGATCCCAGGGACAGGCAGGAAGCCATGCAGACTGTTAGTGCCCTCTGTGTTAGTGCTAGCGCACCACCAGCAGCAATCAGTGAGAGAGCTAACCTAGCCTCTATCCTCCAAACTAAAGCCTCTGTCCTTCCTACCAAGCCTTTGTCATCTACACTAAACCCTCTGTCTTCCATATAATAGCCTTTGTCCTCCATACTAAAGCCCCTGTCCCCCATATGAAGAATCTATCCTCCGAACCAATGTCCTTCATATGAAGCCTCTGTCCTCTGTACCAGTGCCTCTGTCCTCCATATGATACACTTTGTTGCCCATACCAAATCCACGTATCCTCAATGCCAGCACTGCTAACTGTGAGGCCCTACCAAACACAAGCTTCGCATAAACAAATGGCTCATGAGTTCAGACCGGACGCTGCTGAAGCTGCCCTGACCCAGTCAGGCCGCAGTGACACTGGCAGGAGGGGGCTTTCGGAACAAGCCCTCGCTCCCCAATGGGGTGCCCCCGCGTGACATTACATGGCGGTGTCACGTGATCAGGCGGCAGCGTCACCGCACGCAGCGCTGAGTCACCGATCACCACGGCAGCCAATGAGCAGAGCCGGTCACAGAGGACGAGCCGCCCCTGACACTGCTCCAGGGGAAGCAGGGAAACTTCACCTCTCACCTCAGTGCCCGGCTCACTGTATCCACACCGCAATCGCTGTCTGGACACCACAGTAAATAACCAGTGTTGCCGTAAAGTACAGCTGACGTGGTCGTTTTGCAAGCTTGTCTAAAATTGCTTCAAACATCACCGACTAATTTCACTACAGTGCCGTCCAGATTCCCTGCTCCTACAGATTATTGGCCTTTTTTCTACTTAATTGAATCATCGCAAACATGAAATGAGCTCCGGCTCCTCCTTGTATATAACTCCCAATGTGTAGTGTTTTTCCTGGTGCCATTATTTCACATTGGGAGACACTACATGCAAATATGTGCATTTCACTACAATTAAGAACTGCTTTCCGTACCTACCTCAAAGACAAATAAGTAGAATACGCAGAAAGGTTTCTGAAATCTTCATGATGAGAAATGTTCCACTGATGTGAGTGTGTGCAGACTGAGGGCAGAGTTTTGCAGGGTGATGAGTATGGCTGTGTGCGTCAAAAATAGAATGTTTCTGCAGGCCTTCACGCACGGCTGACGTCACCGCAGTGAGAGAGTCCCTCTCTCCTCGCTCCTCGGCTGCGAGAGGGGGAACGGTGCGTCGGCATGCACCCCATGCGCTGCCCCCCCCTAAAAGCTCACAGACTGGCAGACTCACAGAGCCGTGCCCCCCACAGGGCCCGGCCTGGCGCTCACCTTCCAGCTCCTCCTTCTCGAAGTTGGTCTTCAGCATGGACCGCGTCCCACCCCGGTCCACCACGGCCTCCTCATCGTTCCTCTGTGAAAAAAAAAGAAAACAGAAATCACTTCACTTCAGTGCCCGGGGGAGGGGGGGTGTTTCGTGATGCAGAGGAAACACCAGCTGCTCTACAGACTCGAAATGTTCCCCGCTTCTCTCAGAGTGACATTGATCAACCCCAAACTATCAGCGCTACCGGGCCTGATTAAGGTCCGAATATGCGGGACCGAGGTGCAGCCTCTGATGGCAGGCTCGGCCCACACCCTCACGTCCCCTCGGGTCGCGTCTCAGAGGACGCCCGCGACTCTCGCTCCTGCCGGCTGACCTTTGCGCACTCTCTCTCCGGGCTGAAAGAGGGCCCAGGAATAGCACACGCTCTACACGCTCACCGAGGCTAACCTCCAAAGGCAGTTTCCATGGCAACCAACGCGGTCGACAGGAAGTTGAGAGCTCCTTCCCTGAACGCAGACGACATTATTTCAGTCCTAGTCTTAACAATGATTCCACAGCTTACGTCCAGGCCTGGATAATACCTCATGCTTTGGCACAGAAGAAAAAAAATTGTTTTGCAGCTATATTTAACAGGAGAGAGACAGCTGGCTTATGCTGAGCACATATTAATGAAACATAAACCACAATTCAGAATGGGAAAATCCTGCATATTAAATGTGTCCATGTTGCAGAAGAGTCTCCTGCCTGCTTCAGGGACAGCAGAGGGCCATAATCACGACTCTGAGCCCTCCCCAGCCAACCCATTATGCAGTTCTCATTAATCCCACAGAAACATAATAAAAGCAGAAAGAGCCCCATTACAGCGCAGAGACTCATTAAAGCTTGTTGCCAGGAGATGATGATGAGTTGCTCGTCAAAATGTGGCAAACCTGAGTATCTCTCTGGAAATCACGGTCAATCTGTCTGACAGGCATTTTAATGACGGCGCTGTAAGATCTTCTGTGTTTAATCTTTCTGTCAGTGCCTAACACCTGCCAGTCCTGACACCAGCATCAAGAGGAGATGTAAAGAATGGATCGGTCAACACAAACTTAACAAATCCAAGCACAGAAAATGCATCATTTTGGATCACTGACGGATTTTACAAAAGATTATGCGACAAGCATTGTGTTAAATCAATGCATTTCAATACCCTAAATTTCAATCAACTATCGTTTTTTTCTGTCTGAGCATGTTAACGTAACCTGTGACTGAAATCAAATGCGTGCAAGTCAAGTGTCATGGACTGTTCTGTTTGGCATGCTAGAAGACTTAGTCTAAACGCTAATAGCATCATTTAGAGAGCGTGTTGTAGGCAGAGTGCACAGTGATAATTCACCTGTCTGTCGGTAAATTGGAAGTTAATGGCCTGACTAATGGCTCTCCCGTGGGGAATCCTTACAGCACGACACCCTCTGAATTACCCACGCCTCGCGAGGCGGCAGTCTCTCTCCTAACCCCATGACACCGAACAGCCGACACAAGACTCCGACAAGGTCCACACCTGCTCCGGCCCCTCCCCGATGACACTTCGGTTTGGTTTTGGCAGAGTTCCAGACAGTGGATTGTTTCAGCTGAAACACTGATCAGTCACCACAGTGACAGCAAAAAGCAGCAGGTAACAGCTTGAGTGAAACCCAATCACCTCCAGAGCCCTCCGTAATGCTACATCCCGAGCTGACACACTGACAGCTGCTGTTTCACTGCAGACAAAGACAAAAACTGGGGAAATCTATCTGCATTATTTACAGTTAGCAGTGGATCTGATTAGAGGGGAAGACTTCGGGAAGATTAGTGCAATGTTTGACTGTTTGTGGCAGGAGACACACACGTCCAGCCATGTGACACCACAGCAAGGCGTGATGGGAGAAGAAACAGATGTTGATATTCTGCAGGAGGTGGGGGGGGCTGAGAGAATGTCAAGACACTCACTGAAGTGTACCACAGACAGCGCTCCCTCAGAATAATCTTCCTGCATGACGCTTTAGCACTGATGTGAATGGGGACCCCTGTGAAAGCAGCCAATGACCTTACAACTCTATCTGGCAATTATAGTGCATTCACTTAGGGCTGTCAACAACAAACCTGTTCACCAGTTAATCTTTAAGGATTAACCCTTTGCCTTTGTTATATTAGTTATTACTGTAAGTGTAAATATCCACTACAATTTGTAATACAGCAGCCATACTTAGGGCTGTTTATTCAAGATGGCCTCCAGAGGTGTAAATGTCCAGGTGTAAAAAGTAGAAGTACTCCCAGTATCTGTTCCAATCACTCGGATGGGAACATCTCTTCATCCAGAAGGGGAACTAATTAGTAAAATCAGCTGGCTCAGTGAATGGGTGGAACAAAAACATGCAGGTACTTCTGTGCTTGAGGACTGGAGTTTTCCATCTCTGAAAACATCCCTGAGGAGTTCTGGAATCAGTCACTGGATGTTTTTGCAGGGAAATTCTCCAAAGGACCAGTGATTTATTAGAGTGGTCAGTTTTTAGACCCAGGCAACAAGTTCATTTTTTTTATTTGCTTTTGAAAGTAGTGTCAGAGACACAGGTGATCAGTGTGAAACTGGGATTGATACCATTACAGGGAGATAAGGCTGTATCATGATTGGCTGTTTTCAGCCTTTGCTTCTCCTTCTAATATGAGAGACATAATAATGTGTCATAATGAGATGCAAGGTCTTCTCATTTGACTTTTATAAGTTTAATTTGGGTATGAATTCAACTCACATCAAAGTAGAAAAATACTGTTAATATACCTAGCAAGATAACTGTATTCACCGAGGCTATTACTGCTGAGAGTTATTATTAGAGATGAACTCAACTTTTAATAACACCACAGACTGACCGGGTAATCATTAACATTTGACATATGTTAACCGATTAAGTTTTTAATTATAACTTACATCCTTATGTTAAATGCTGATTAGACTAATGAGCTATAATTTTGAGTACAAATTCTCACTTCCTCATCTGTATCACATCCCATAATTAATATATTAATCAACAGCGTGGGCTGAAGCAAAACCAGCCTACTGAAAAACAAACACAGAAAGTGCAATTTCATAAAATTATTTCGCTATGTGTTTGCTATGTTTACTTGTGCCTTGCGTGCTTGTTGTTCAGAATTGTTTTATAATATGTGGGTTGATGTCATGACTTAAATCCATCCATGTTGGCCTTGATGTGTTTGGAAAGCTGTCATGTCCATGAACATGAATAAAAAGGCAGGTAGAACTCCATGGGGACACCCTGTCAATCCACAGACAGAACCCACAACTCACCCTGGCAACCCCCTGTGGACATCCCACAGACACTCCAGTTCCGTAACCACGGGCAACAGCATGAAACCCATACCTCATTCCGGACCACCCGGACACAGTCCCTATGAAAACAAAATCAATTTTCTCGATTCATGACTGTTCAGCAGCTCTGTTTCATTGGTCTGGGGGTTTTATTTGCAGGCAGCTCTATTCGATAGCCTCACTTCCTGAAATCCCTGCACACCATCATCTCACATGCTGGAGGATGCTGGAGGCAGCGTTTGGGTCATGTGACCGGGCTGTAAGGATGGGGGAGGGGAATGGGGAGGGGGGAGGGGGGATGGGGGATGGGGGACGGGCGGTGATGTAGGCTGGAGCCTGCGCATCACTGCTTCACACAGTCACCTCTGCGGAAGACAATCCGGCTCAAGGACAGGCCTGCAGAAAGGGAGCAGGCCGACAGGGCCTGGCCAGCACAGCAGAGGATCATGGGAAGGCTATAGTGCTGAACGCCATGTTCATGCTGGAGGCCTGGTTTCTGGTACACATATGCAGCACAGCATCTTATGAAACACGGCTGTTTTTTGTGTCGTCACTCTATTGCAGATCATCACCACAGACACAAAAAATTCTAAGTCTTTGTACATATCTTTTAAGATACTATGCTTCAGAATAAATACTATAGAAAGCAGCACAATAAATACAGTGCGGTAATAATGGTTGATTAACTGAAAAGTTGTGATCCATTGCACCTTCCATTTCAAACTAATCTGTAACAATTTGACACTGTGCCACTCAAATACAAAACCCAATGCAGACTGGGCTCTTTGGCTCTCCTCAGGGCTCAGGCTTCTGCCCTGTGTGCTGTATAAACTCTCACTGTCACACACACAGTGCTCATTCAACTGCACCACTTTATGAGAAACCTTTAATCTGAGTAACTGTTAATCCACTTTATCTTCCTAGAGAGGTGAAAATACAGAGCTAAAAAAAAACAAAAACATATTGCTATTGCTATTATAATCACGCTTTTAAGCATTTTGCCTATGAGCTGCCAGCAGTCTTTGCACAGCATTCTCCAGCAGATGAAAAAGTCATTAGTCAAATCCTCCAAGAGACACACAAGGACAGCTCGGTAAGAGTCCCCCACGTCTGGCCGGTCCCCTCCGGCACGTCTCTCTGGTGAACAAAAAAAGAGAAACGTGAAGGAACAAAGGAAAAAAAGGAATGACTTCAGGTGAAATGCACCAAGAGGAAAAGAGCTCCGTTTTCAGCTCTGTCCCCATATGCGCAGGAGTGACGTCACTGTGAACAGAGGTGCAGTGGTGTGGAGGTAACGCATGCACATAGTGCAGCCGGGGAGAGAGAGAGCGAGAGAGACAGCCCGCTCGTATATCAAACTGAGACGCCAAGGACTCCCGTGTGCTGCAGAGGACAGGGGGCAGAGCCCACATGGCCATCCCACTGGCTCAGAGAGAGGTGCAGCTGGGCTGGGACAGGCTGTCCAGATGGGTACCGCCCAAGGACTGTGTGACAGATACAGCCACAAAGAGCAGAACATCAGAACCCATGGCCGGGTGCACTGTGCTATGTGTGTGTGTTCACAATCATGTGTGAGTGTGTGAGTACCTGTGTGTTTGCACACATGTGTTTGTGTGTGTGTGTGTGTGTGTGTGTGTGTGTGTGTGTGTGTGTGTGTGTGTGTGTGTGTGTGTGTGTGTGTGTGTTTGCAATCATGTGTGAGTGTGTGAGTATGTGTGTGTTTGCACACGTGTGTTTGTGTGTGTGTGTGTGTGTGTGTGTGTGTGTGTGTGTGTGAGTGTGTGTGTGTTTGCACATGTGTATTTGTGTGTGTGTGTGCGTGTGTGTGTGTGTGTGTGCGTGTGTGTTGTACACACTGTTCTGACATTTATTTTTGAAACAATACCAAGATACAACAACTGCCTGAGACAATGTTGACAATGAGCACCTGACACAATGCACAGCAATATGTTAACAAAACAGACTATGGCAGCATCTTTACATCACCACTTACTGTAAGTTTAGAATGACATCTAAAATTAACAAGACTTAGGTGAATGAACTCAAATTCTCAAAACTTAATCTGAAATCACACCTAATTTCCAGTTTTTTTTCCAGTTTTTTTTTTCACACTACATCCCACAGTGAGGCTCTTCTCAGAGCGCCTAAATTCCTCATGCAAACTGACTTCTGTTACTGTGTCATCTCCTGTCCCAGTTTCACTCCACAATTTGTGGATTTAGCTGGAAGTTTTCGCAAGAACAGCGACTGCTGTTAAAGGCTGCCTCCATCCCAAGCACACAGCTCTCTGAATAAAAACAGCTCTTCTCTTTAGAAATTTGCCTCTTTCAGGACTCACTCTTCTGCCCGGATCACACAGTGACGTGTGGGGTATTCACTCTGACACTTTTATGCCTACATGTTTTATTGAGCATCAGATTCCGCTCTTAAAGAGACAGTTGGTTTATGTAAAGCATTCAGGTTGAGCTTTTTCAGCCTGAGAACACAGATTCACACTAGGGTTCACACTGAGGCCCACATGGTGAAAGCATGCCCACCCAGACAGCTATGTCATTATGGTAACTCACTCCCGGTCCTTAACAGTAAATTACCCTGCGTTAAAATGGTGTAGAAATAACTGGAGGCTGTACTATACTATAAGCTATACTGTGCTTTCTGCTTATTAGGATCAAGGTTTTCTTCTTCTGTAAACAAAGACATGAATTTTAAAATTACATTTCACTGGTCTTATGGTAATGCAGAGTGGAATTGTGAATATGGTTCTTTGTGAAGTATGTTTCACATAAGAAGTATTTCCACAAACACCTGAGAAATGCAGAAAAAATGCTATGCTCTTTTGAGGAGGTCATAGGAAAGAGCTCATCTGACAAACCCTGCACCTAAATTTACAACAAAAAAAAATTACCATAGACAAAATTAGAAGGATATCCTGAGGATATTTCACTCCATAGGAAGTGCCCGTCAAAACAATAATTTATCTGGCTGGTGACACAAAGAAGCAATGACAGGACAGATTGCGGCTGAGTAATGTAAAAGAGGGCCTGGTGTCACTGAGTCTTCCTGTGCAAGACCGGGCACGCTGACTCTACCCACCGAACCAGCAAACCACTTAAAGCGATATCAAGATGACCAATCTGCCATATGGGGGCTGATCAGTATTTGCCTGAAGTGGGAGGTGCTGGGAATGCATTCAGTGTTGAATTTAGCCAGCATGTGCTGAGCACGCCTGCAAATTGTGATGTATTGACTAACCCTGAGAGTTACATACGCATTAATTGTGTCAGCTGATGCGATTACACACCAAAAACCCAGGTGTCAGATAGCATTATCAAAACTTTTATCTTATTGTCAAATGCAGTCATTAAAACCAATGTAGATTTAAATTGTACACATACTGTGTATGAACTGTAGCAATGGTTAGGGTTAGGGTAATATTAGGTAATATGGTAATAAAGTTTGCTGAAAATATAACTCCACAGTAATAGAGGTATGCATAAATTATATTTAAAGCATCTACATCCAGTCTATATCAAAAACAGTATGAATATTTTCTCACATCAGTTTCAAGATAGCGTTCCACAGATTTATTTGGAATCCTTACGGTGAACTGAGTTACAGGCTAACGCTGTAGTACATTGTTTGATCTGGGAATGAAAAGCAGGACGATGGACCAATTGCTTAAACTGAAATCTTGCTTTATTTTTTGTTTTGGTGGTTTGGTTTGTCTCATTCATAGCTGTCTGATTTGTTTCGTTTGTGTTTTGATGTCTCTCACCCTTTAGCTTCTCTGTCATCTCACAGATCACAAGCGCTCACTGACCTGGGTGTCCTGATCTGAAATGACACTGCAGGCAACGGGAGAAATGCATGCTGGGTTGGGCGCAAGGGGCTCAGTGATGATGTAGATATACCTGGTGGCAATATGCGCTTGTGAAGGAAGTAATACATTCTCAGCCTATTGCATGTGAGCATCACAGTGCTATTTCCTTCTGAATTTGCTCTGTTTTCACATTCGTTTTGGAATCATACACATCCGGAGGTCCAAATTCCTCATCAAAGAATCTCATTTTCTGATCAAAAGACCAGAGGATGGAGTTAGAGTTACAGCTGTTCTTTCATGCCTACTGCTATACACTGTACCATGGAGATGTTTCTGTCTGCCTGGGTGTCACCGATTCTGTCAAATTCTAAAGTTCTTGCACAGACACGTGTGTGAGACGTTAAACACTCTGACCCAGGCCATCCCAGCATTGCTTTGCTGGATTTACAATGGCCAAACAGGCCGGTCCATCACACACACTTTGTTCCATGCTAGTAGATAATGACATCATCCGTTGTCATGGTGAGGGCAATATTTTGTGCAATGTTAGGCATGATGCAGAATATTCACACAGTCAAAGAAACATCACCAAACAATGACTGTGATCTGTGATCACTAACTGTGCCTAGTGCAAATACTCAAAACCATGAAGGGCCCATCTGTGAGGGCTTCCTGTTTATTACTTATCAGTCAAGAAAATCATATGGGGTACGTTTGTACAGACCTCCAGGAGAAACAGTTTCTCCACATCCAGTGAAACTACGGGTTAGTGTGGCATTAAAGAACTGCTAAGGAAGAGATGGCAGAGTTGATATTTCAGGGGTGAGGAGGTGTCAGAAACAGAAACGCCAGCTAAACAGCAAACATCTGAACCTGCAGCCCGGTCTCTGGGCTGCTGAGGTTGTGGCGAATCCTTCCCTCTGTAAAGAGCTCTGCGGAGTGAACGCACCTCGCAGGCCAAATCGTCTTACGCCAGCGGAGGGGGGACAGGGCGGGATTACCGCCGGCTGCTGCCCGGGAGATTGTAATTGGATGAAGCACTGGATGAGGCGGCCTTCATCACTGTGGCTCTGATCCCTACAGATGGTCCCGGTCTCATCAACACTGGCTTAGAGCGGGAGTGTAGTAGGGGGAACTACACACGACCGTCACATCCGCCAGAGAGGGAAACACAAAACAGAGCACCTATCTACGTAAACACAAAATGATCACGGTTTATACAGCGGTTACACAGATGAGCTTAGCATCACCTGACAAAGACTGTCTGTCAGAAATGTCATAAAAAACAAGGTGATTATATATAGTACATTCCTTTTATAAGAACTATAAAACTATAAAAAAAATTCATTCAGACATGTTTTGTTGTACTGCATGTTTAAAGAATTTAGCTAAGGATGTTTATCCATTCATTTGGCCAGTTTTAAGAGTTCTTGGTGCAGGCCACTGTGGCTCATGAATAGACAACTGTGATTCTCTTTTTCTGGTATTCCTGCAGGCTCCATCAGGCCCGTCCAGCTGTTTCCGACCAGGGGAGCTCCACTGATCTACAACCAACCAAAACACTGCCACACCCCTCCTCATCTCTACACTTGCGACCTGCTCTGGCCCAGAGAAAATGAAACCCTTCGGTTCTAGACTGCTGACCAGTGACCGGAATGGCACCCCTGTACTTCAAACCCATTACCGAACCCTACAGATCACTCTGCTCTGCTGTCTGTGGTCACCCACTCATCCCTTCCTGGCAGGGTCCCTCATCTCATCTCATTCAAGTCCATTCTCTACTCTGACCCCCGAGTGGTGTAATGAGCTCCACACAACTCAGGACAGCAAGGTCACTGTCCATTTTCCAGCACACACTAAAAACCCACCTATTCAGAGTACACCTTGGCTCTCCAAATTCTGTCCCCCTCTACTAACATTGCAGTAAAAGTCCATTAGCAAAAGTTGATGGTACTTTAAGCTACGGAGGTAAGCATGAGCTTTTGTGATGGTAAAGCTCAGTGGTAAACACTGGGTGGCTTGTGACTGCCACAATGGCATGATATTTCAAGGATAGCAGACACTTTGGCAGACACTCTGCATAAGACACACTCTGCCAAATGAATAAATGTAAATGTAAGAGCGTCTGGCCAATGAATAAATGAATAAATGTAAATGTAAATGTAAGAATCAACTGCTTATGAGAACTGAATTATCCTAGACAGATTTGTCCATTTCTGCTCCATGAAAAGCTTGTTGAAGTAATCATTGGCAGTACCTAGGAGCTGTTCTCTTTGGTGTTTTGCTTCTTATGAGCAAAGGCAGAATCAGCTTCAGCATCCTGGAGCTCCATGGCAACCACTGCATCAGGACCCTTTAGATTTTGCTGAGCTGTGCACTTCTTATCCTCAATTGCATGGTTTCTTAAACTTCTTTTGCACTGCTTCCTAGAATATTCTCTCTACACAAACACAAACACACACACACACACATACACAAACACACACACACACACACACACACACACACATGCACACACACACACACACACACACACACACGCAAACATACACAAGCTCATCCCCAGCCACCACCCCAGCACACACACATGCACTCACATCATATTAATGTATTAAAAACCATACTCAGTTTTCTGCCAAACAGATCAATGACTACTGTCACCAGGACAACCTCTCCCCTACTAAGAGACTACTGTGTCCCATCTGTCAGCCAGCTTTGTATGTCACAGTTCAGCATCGCCCTCACTGTAATGTAGCGAAAAGATGCAGCAGGAGTGAAAGAGAATATGTACAAATAACAGCACTATCTGGTTTTGTACTAATTCTACTATTACATTACATTATCTGTTTAGCAAAATATTCCCAGTGATGGATATACCCCCATGCCATGCCAAGACAAGCTGTACAAATGCAAAGAATCTGTTTGCATTGCATCTGATTTCATTAACTGAGAAGGCTGCAACAATGAATGAGTTTGTGTAAAGGTGGAGGAGCTGTGAGATACAAAAACAAGGAATCTGCCTGTCAAATCTGAAGGCTTCTCATGAAACACTTTCACACACACTGAACCCGTCACTCCTGCTCACATCTGGATAACTAGGACATTATGTCCCCTCAGTCTCTTCCTCACTGACGTTCCTAAACTAATATTGCCCTTATTTCAAAAATCAGCTAAACCAAACAGGCATCCCTGTGATCCTAAAAACAATCTTGCGGACACAGTATCTGCCCAGCGTCTCGGTTGAAACAACCTTTACACCCACAAAAATAACACCTGAACGCCGCGTGACCGAGAGCGGAACAGTACCTGGCAGTTGAAGCGGCTGTGGGGGTCGAAGCTCCCTGACTGCATGGCTGTTCCCCCGGGCTGAATTCCTGCAACGTCCTCCTGTTTGTCGGTGTGATAGTGGGGGGGGGGAGAGAGAGAGTGGAGGCTCAGCCGGGACAGGGGCTGGCAGTCGGGAGAGCAGGCTCTACCCTCTCATGCCAGGAAGAGACTCGCAAATGCACCGGCTTCCGCTGATCCACGCAGCCTTAATATTTTTGACAAGCGGGCATCCTCCGCTCCGCCAATCCCGCGTGAGATTAGAGCGGTGACATCACGCGCGCCGCAGGCCGCTGGCGGAAGGCGGGCTCGGCTGCAGCCACAGCGCGTCCCCTTCAGCGCAGCTCAGAGCGCCGGCAGCCTCGCTGCGTCGCGCCGCGTCTCCCCCCAGGGCATGCTGGGAGCTCCCCCCCTGCGTCCGCAGCCCGGCCCAGCGCTGGCTCCTGCCTGACCTTGCCTTCACACGGACCGAGACGCAGGTAAAACAACACTCTGGCGCAGCGGGGAGCGCGGACAGCGGTTCTGCAGCGGCGGATCACCTTTCCCTGCTCCTACAGCTCGGTGACCAATCACGGATCACTGAGGGGGAGGATGCAGGTGACAGGACAGCAAATCGAGCAGGGATAAAACAGCACATTTTAACAAATGGCTTTTTTCAGGTCCCTAAAAGCTCAGGAAAGCATGCTAACGAGTGCTAGAAAGGACATGCTAATTCAACCAGAATATTAAAAGATATATCTGTGGAGTGGGCTGCAATGGTGGGACAAAAGATTTCACCATGTGCTACACTTACTCTCTCTTCAAGAGTGAGCCATTATCCTTAACCACACACACCTCAGAATAACAGTGACGGGCTGTCAGGTATCTCTCACTGCAGTTTCTTATGCAAAATATATGCAAGATATGAAATGCATTTACATTTATTTAAACATACTTTTCTCATTTCAGAATAAAGTGGGCAAACCAGGACCCAGGCAGACCAGTTCACAAAAAATTAGGATGCAAACATCCCGGGTCAAACAGTTTAAAATGGATCTGGCAACATGGAACTGGGCTCGCAACCAGTAGGTTGCACGTTTGAATCTTGAACATTGAGTATAGCTTCTGTACCACTTAGCACATTACTAAACTTGATCTGCTTCAATAAATGAAGAGCTATACAAATGGATATCATACAGTATATTTACATTTGCCCATATAAAATGCAAGATTTTGCCTAAGACACTCCTCCTAAAATCACTCTGCGTCCCACACATTGATAGAATAATTAACATCTCCGAGGGTTAGCAAACTGTATGAGCTCATATCCTAGAGGTTACTCCAGGCATGTCACCAGGTATAAGTGTAACTGTTTATTATATTACTGCCCTTGTATTGTAAATGGTTCAGTGAAAGGTCAAAGGAAGATTTTTTTCTCCAGAGTTCAGAAACACATGCAGACAGAGCTGAGTTCCCAGTCTTGGCCATAAGCTTGAGCCAGGTTGTTTATTGCTGGTGAGCATATACTTACAGAAAAACATTTGATGTTTTGTTCATTTTCGATAAGCGCATATGGATTAGGTTAGGGACTGTTGTAATTACAGTAAATCTGATCCTGACTCTTTAGTGAGATGAACTGCACCACGTGCCTAAATACAGCCTCATATAACTGACCCAGATACTGGGAGCTGATTGGTCAAAAGAAATTACCAAAGGGTTGCTCTGTTGCATCTGGCTGATTGACACATGCTAAGTCAGTCTCAAAGCTACATCAGCAGCACATTTTAAATCCTCCAGTCAAAAAGTGAGAGATTTATGCTGGGAGACCGGAGCTCAATCTGCCAAGTGTGTAAACACATGCCCAGATGTTGGTATTACATCTTCATTAAGGGCTGGATTCTTCTGGCAGTAGTTCACCTAAACCAACCAACAAAACAGGCAACCAAAACTGACCTGCACACAATTACAGGCTCTAGCATGACTATGACCAACCAGGTACTGCTGTGTCAGCAGGAGGTTTCTCTGAGCACCTCCTCCGTGTGATATTCTTTGGTAGCTCCCTGCGGTCATACTTTCCCCGCACAGCGGGAGATTTGCGAGTGCGGTTCTCCCCAGGGGGCGGTGGTTGCGTCAGCGCACAGTAATAATGCGACCACACGCGTGCACGGTGCTCTCAGCACCGCACTGCAGCCGCAGAAATGCAGAAGAATGACCTCTGCTGTGAGAGAACTCTGCAGCACGGCGAGCAACCGCAACGAAGCCGTGATCCACGATCCCATCAGCGGCGACAGCTGTCGCTACGGCAACTCCTGACTGTCAGCTCCGCTGTAAGCCCCTTCCGAGCATACACCGCCCCCCGCACCGCGGCCGGCCAGGGCTCGTAGCACAAGAGAGCCCACACACACTGAGAGCCGCGGCCAGGGGAGGAGAGAGAACAGACACTCCACTGCGCCCCCTATGTGTTCGGTTTGGACCTACACCAGCTACAAGTCTGACCTGGCCAATGGTTCCACTCAATGGCAATCAAAGCGCAAGCTCTGGGATCTGTCTGTTTTAATTTCACAGAATCTAAGAGCTCCTTACTAATGGTGGTGCTTCCTGCCCGGCATTATTGTTCTTTCTTAAACTTGCCACCAAAAGTTAAACAACGCTGCCTGTACAAACTTCCATTCTGAGCATATGATGATGATGATGAAGATGATGATGGTTATTATTGATTGTTTTTATTCTTTTGTTGACAGTACATTATCCAGAGCAAGAGTCAAAGTCAAATTTGCAGAATACACACAGTAAATAGCAAATATAATACAAACAGCATTACAATACAATGGAAACATACAGAATAAAACTTTAGAATTCTAGGTAGGATCTGTGAACTCAGAATTTGAAAGACAGGTTCTAGATCTCACATTTAAAGAAGTGCATCTCTCCCTCAGGGCATCTGTGGAACTCAGCTCTCAAAAAAAGGCCAGCCTCCTCATTCTCAATCTGGCAACCTAAGACAACTGAGGTGCTTCACAAGCCAGCGGCTTTAAAAACAGGCCCAAGGTGATCTTTACTGTCTAATGGCTCTTTGGCTCTTTCACTTTGGGCTGACTCCTTACCAGGTCACAACTCTAATGGATTTTTTCCAGTCTGAACTTGGCAGGCTCAAAAACAAATACGTGATTTGTTTTTGTAAAAAATCTGGGATGAAAAAGCTACAGGATTCTTGCTTGGCATGGACTAACCCGCTTCTCAAGGGAGCACTTGGCCCGTGGGGCATGGTGCCACTTATTAGAACAGTGACCAGACGCAATCGCTGGAGAACTGGGGCAGCAGGAACACGGAACCCATCGAGTGCAGCCAACATGCAGCGAGACTCAAAAAACAAGAAAAGACAGGCGCTGTGAAGACCATGTCATAGCCAGAACCATCCAGAGTCACTGCACCAACACTGGCCCAGCACTGTTTAACTGTATTACACACTGTCCTCACCTCTGAGTACTGACTGCATGCAAGTGTTCCTCATTCCTGACATGGTGATTACAGGGACAAAGCAGATGGCATTTAAACTCAGCTGAGATTTTCAGTGAAAGTGGTGGCTGTTTTCCACAATTGTGTCTATATTGTGACAAGCACACTTGTGTCAATATGAGACTCAAAGGAGCATTACGTCTTGATAGTACTGTCTACTACTGGATGTTTTTTTTCTTAAATTTAACCTTGCCTTGCTATTCAGTCCTTTAAAACCCAGGCCTGTCATGTGTGGCAAAAGCTAATATCAGGAGTAGCCATCTTTTCTGGCAGTACAAGCTTGTGGCTGGAAAATGGCAGTTTTAATATATGTTTGTGCCCCCTATGACAGCACTTCTTCCCTTGTGGCAAAGCTTCCCAAAATAGCACTATACCAGTAGTATGGCATTAATGATTCAGTATCTATATGGCTACTTGCCTAACTACACTATTGCAAATTGCTCTGAATAAATGTGTCTGCCAAATGAGTGAATGTAAATGTAAATCTTAAAGCTAATGTTTTATTCATTAATCGAAATATATATGATACAGCATATTACTATTACATCATTAATATTACCATCCCCTTTGTTGTCATTTGTTGTCATCCTATAAAAAAGTGTATTATACTGTGCTAACAAGCTAGCGAGGTACCAGCTGCATGTCTTGCAGCTGTATTATGTGGATCGTGGAAACTGGAAAACTACTGTGCTAATTAATAAGAAAATGATTTATTACTAGATAGTCAGACAGTGTATGAGATAGGCCAGTAGCACATTAACTACTGTCACCATGGATTGTGAAAAGAATTACGTTGCTAGCTTACGCAGTCAAGATTAAAACAAGCCAGCAACCTAATATTCTGATTCCAAGAGCTAAGATAACACCAAGACAGACAGCTCGAGTTACACACCTCTTTCACATACTGTGTGAAAAATGATACTGTGTAGCTTGTATAATATTACTGATAAAGATCATAATTTTATTTAAAAAAAGCACACACAGTAACACAACTAAAGATGTGAAAAGAGGGAACCAGTGACTGGAAACTACAATTTCTTCTAAACAAAAAAGGATTTGTGGGATAATAGTGTATGTTTCAAAGATATTGTATTTCAGGGATATTCAACACAACAGCAAACATTATAGGAACCTTCACCTGGCTTACATTGATTACATAAACAGTTTGCAAGATAAATTATGTAAATGATGAGATCCAGTGATGTAACTGCTATACTTTACTCATATTATTACTGCTGTCATTGTTAAACAAGTTGAAATTTCAAATTTGCATGTACAGTAGTATATACAAAAACAGACTACAGCAACAGCTTGTATGAAATTGTGTGGATAAATATAACCTTATCCCTAGTATATCTGTCGTGTTTTTACATCCCTCCCCTGCTTCAAATATGAGATAAAAATGCTGCTTTTGTTTTGTTTATTTTTCTTTTTTTACATTGTGTAAGTTACACCTGGTGCTTTCCCCATCCTACAGACATAAAATCCTCCATTCGCATTGTCCTGCTGTGAAGTGATGTTCTCGATGTAGCAGATGTACCGGAAGCAAGGGATGTTCAGGGTCAGTTTAGAGTGACACCCTGATCTAATACAGCCAGATTACGCAAGGATTTTATAAAGGATAAAACATAATTGAGCCATATCAAAAGGCAAACAGGCTCTGATAAAGCTAAAACAGCTTGCTTTAAATACGTGGAAGATCCTTTTAGCCTGTGTATGAAATTTCAGTTGAGTCTCAAAATGATGTCTAAATATTTTACCTTTTAAATTTGTTCCCGTCTCATCTTAGTACTGCATGATTTGCATTACAGGCTGTTTTCTGACAGAATAACAAATTGAGTTTTCTTAATATTTAACGAGGAGGAGCTGGGAAGGATTCTAGATATTGCCTGCTGTGCTGTATAAACATAGGTGCCATGTGCTATCCATGTACATCTGGAAACCGACTCCTGGACAGGTCTCAGGTAAATTAAAAAGGCACAAAGTAAACACCAGAGGACTTAGGACAGATTCTTGAAGAATTCTCAGTTTGCATTTTTTAAAAGGATAGTTTAGTATGTTAATAACTACACAATGTTTCCCGAAGCATGATCCTAGTCAACTCAATACTTTCACTTAAAAAATAAAAGAAAAATAAAGACAAGACAAAAACATAATGATTCACTACAGGGTATCACCTCCTTTCAAAGTACAGAAACACAGCCAATACTATATTACCTTTATCCAGTCGATGTTTCATGCTGTCTAACAGAACATAGTTTCAGAAAGTAGTTGAATGTTTCAGTGTAAAGTCAGAGTGTTGTGTGTTATGCTTCGGATTAACCTGGGAGAACGCTAATGGTATTGAACAGGTGTCACAGCGGCACCACCAACCCATCAGTGTCATGTAGTGTGCATGGCCTGCACCCAGAGCCTTCTAGGAGCCTGCCACAGCTCATGTCAGTTTGAGATAACATCTGGGGTTTATGGTTATTTTAGACACAATCACAAACCAGGAAGATGCCTGACAAAAACAAGATAGCTTAAGCACGTTTAGTGCCCAGCACCCTAAACATACAAACAGTGTCAGTTACATACTGACCAGCCACACAACACTGTACAGCTTCTACACACAGTCCTGGTACAGCCTCTGTGTGAGGGCTCATCCATGCGTGTTCAAGGCTGTGGGATTAGCTGGCGCTCAAAGAATGAAGGAAAAATGGGATGTGACCATGCATGAGACCATGAGAAATCAAAGGCTCTGTATGCTTCACATCCAGACTGAGTTTCAGACGTGTCTGGCAGTATTGGAAAAGCCCCATGAGAACTCGCACCCACATAGTTTCTGAATACAGCAATCTGAACACTATTAATATCATGGAACTCAATGTGCATCATCGCTGAATTGCACGGCATTCCAGTTTGTGGCCTATTTTTGACATTCTGTTGAAAACAGATGAACTGACTGAACAATGGCTGAAAAAATGACATGCTTTTCACATGCAAAGAAAGAAACAGATGAACGTTTGGACTCACCACAGCTCTGGTTCCACCAGGGGTTAGTACCTGCAAAAAGGTGTGACATCATCAGAACCCAGGCACACCGCTGCCCAGGTGAGCAGCTTCAGCCAGATGTGAAACCTGGCTTTCACTTCAGGCGCACATTACTACATTATCCCCAACCCTGCCCTGATAACAGCCTTTACACATTTGCTGTTTCAACTGCTGTTGAAATTCACTGCATGCGCTGAAAGCCTGCAACAGCATGCATCTTGTAGAGTGTCAGCTGCTTACGAGCTACAGTCAGTGCCCTTGCGAGCCACTGTGAGCTATGAGTGCATCTCTGGCACAGTGCTGCATTTTTGGCACATCTGAGCTCGGTGGTAGGTTTCAGGTGCCGAGCTGATGGGACAGGCTGCGAGGATCTGATTCCCACAAAAAGCAGCAAGAAGGACTGGCTGCAATATGCAGGAATCATGGCAAAAGCGCTCGCTGGATGGAAGCTTAATAAATTGTGGCAAGGGAAATCATTGTTTGTTTCATCCATCAACAGGGACTAAGCAAGCAGGAAAACTGGGGGGAACCAGTCTGACGTCTTGGCTGAAACAGCATGTAGTCTGGTGTGACCTGAGTCAAGTCCTGTCCTTTAAAACCTCTGAGGAATCTAGTAAGACAACAGTATGTGTAGTACCTATTTTAATCATCACAGCCCCACCATGAGGTTGTGACACAAACTACAGCTGCCCCAGTTCAAAACCCATGTGGTGGCATGTCAGTCTGATAATGACACAGAAGCAGCAGCAAACTCTTAAAATGTGACAGATGTCGTCCTAGAATAGTTATGGTTCTGAGAAATCACACCTCAAGTTAGAGCTTTACTCAACCTTCTGTGTTTTTTTAGTGTTTCGATCTTGACAATGTCCTGGTCTTCATTAACCCATGGTTCAGTGGACTCGCACCTCACTTGAGTTTAAGGATGGAATGTATGCATGTGGCCAAAAAAGGGAGAAAGATCAAAGTTTCAGGACGGGCAGTATTTATTACGCTCACTTCATTAGCAGGGTGGTTGAGCCGTGTAGCTGTGGGGACATGCCACGTGACTGTTCAAACCCCGAAAATGCAAGGGCTGAGGCAGTCACTGAAGAAACTGACTGAGCAGTTAATGTAAAAGAAGAGAGTGCCATGCCCTCACCACAGAGCTGTTCTTGTGTCGCAAGGGGCTTCAAACACAGGACAAGCGGGTTCAAACGAAGGATCATCATTGCCGTTTGCGAACGCAGTTTTCAATTATCACCCCACATGGGCCACAAATGTGTGGGCATCGCAGGTAAACCGCGCAGACAGAGGCTGCCGGCACTCAATAATTCATGAGAGCAGAAAATGACATGTCTTCCCACCGCGCAGTCAGGCTGTGTGTGGGAGAAGCAGCCGTTACTCATCACTTTGCATGGAGCTTCGGAACCCACGGAACGCATCAGGATTCAGGACACGGGCGCTGAACATGCCAGCATTATACCAGCATGAGACAGCAATAAGCCCTGGGAAGGAGCAGGCTCTCCCACCAATCAATGCACAGGCATGCATCTGAGGGTTTAGCAAAAAGCTGCTCTTTATCCAAGCAAATGGATAACAAAAAACAAATCTCCGTGCTAGTGATTAGATCCGGCATTGTCAACAATGACATCATGGTCATTGTTTTTCTTACTCTTTCTTACTCTTGAAGCGGTGTGTAAATACGTCGACCCTCTCTTTCCCACAGTCACTAACACACTAAATTACAGCTGTTGGCTGAGACGTGTGCGCTTGTTGTGTCGTTTCCCCCGAAGGTGCTCTCACCCCAGCTCCCACATCTCCTGCTTCCCTGTAACATGGGCCTCACATATCACCCCAAACAGACACCTTCTGTGCTTTTTCGGGAAACCTCTTCTTTTGAGGGCCTCCACTTGCTGCAGTAACAGCACTCATACGGACGCATGGATGTTCTGTTGTTTTAAAAGGCAAATTACCCTCCCCCCTGCCAGAGGTATTGTACCAAAGTCAATGTAACACTCCATCATCAGCACACAGCTAATGAGGCCTATGAATCAGACACTACTCAGATGAAGACTGGCCTGCCCTTGCTAAGAGATTCAAATGAGAACTGAGGGCAAAATGTTTCATAATCACTTTCTCTTTTTTCCATGGTGAAAACAGCACAGTTTGTATTGTTATGAAATCTCAGGAGACTCTACATGCTTGTTTACTGCCCACAAACAACTAAATTGAAATGAAAGATGCCAACCTTTGAGGTACTGTCCTGAGCTATAATTGTCTTCAGTCCTTTGTGTGTAGATTGTTTACTTATCTCAAATGGTAAAGACATTCTGTACTCTTGTCAGTAATTAACCAGTAAGTACCCATTCAGGAATGGTGTCTCCGTACACTATTGTACAGTGCAGTATACAGCACTACGCTATAGTTTAGCATAAAACACCACAGTGCACTACCATACAGTCCAGCTCTCAGAGTGACTCTGTGGGAGAGGAGTGGACCTTTTAGCTGCACGGACGTGTGATCTCCCATGATCCTTCACTGCTCCATCCCAGACCCTCATACCAAGCCGGCGACAGCACAAAGTGACCTATCTGATACCCGTTGCGTGTGGCTCGGTCTGGGGGGGCAGCACAGCTCGGCTGCTTCCCAGCTGCTCCGAGTGTTCCCAGAATTCAGCGGCACTCCGCTACAGACGCTGCCAATCAGATCTCCAGCGGGGCGCGAGACGAGGGGTGCAGATGCCGGGTCCCACGGTCCCTGTTCTCTCACGGCAGCGCACGCGTGGGGCAGGCTCGGGTTCACCTCGCGCCTGTGGTCGCCATCCCGCTGACCCCCCCATAACCATGCTTCAGAAGTCAGACTGGCCCCTTTCCAGCGAGCCTCTCGCACATATGTGGCCGTGACATGCCGCTGGATACCGGCTTACGGCCTGGGGTTGACGGCCGCAGCGCTAGCTTGGGAACGAGAGCGCCGTGACATCTGGCGGTGCGCAGTCATTTACAGCACGTGTTAATGAACTAATTAGCACCATTAGCGACATGGTATACGGTCACTGGATAAAATACATACTGCTGCAATAATTTTCAAAATATGAGGCTGTATTTAAGGGGAAAAATTTTACGACAGGAACTGTGGTATGGTGCCACACTGTGGATACAGTATACAGGCATAGTAACTCAAAGTACAACTCACAGATTGTTTGCCTAAGACAATAAAACATGCAAAATGGGCCATCGTTAATAATTCATACATAGTTAAGTCTGTGTCGTTTAAACGTAATTTTTGGGGGGTATACAACCGTCTACGCATTGCCATTCTGCACACAGTAGAAACTGAATATTCAAATACCACACTGCTTATTGCCTGTTAGACCGTTCTACTATAGACATAAATCATTAATGTAAAGGTTCTGAATGCTTCGTGGTGTATTATTCTGACCAAGAAATGACAAAAATACAGAATTACGCTAACGTTATGGAAGCGAGGATAAATAGATATGGTGAATGCACATACTCGCGTGATATTCGGTTATATATTTTCAACCAATTAAAAAATACAAACGGTTTACCGACATGACGTTTTATCGCATTTGACCTATTTTACGTTTCCCGTGAAAATGCCTTATTTGTCAAAGTAAAGCTAGTAACGTGAATGTGAAAGAGGTCCTCCAAATGTAACGGTGTTGTAAGATCGATGTCGCGCATTTTTCCACAGGTGACAACACTGAGACCAAAAAATAATATGAATGTTTAAAACTGAATTTTCATTGGTTAAGAGCACAATATTGTTGTTCATATTCGGAATGTTTCCCTAAACATGTCGGTATGATGTATACCAGTCACGTTTGAATCAATATTATACCAACCGCCCCGAAATTGAATACTGCAGCTTGAATATCTTCCAGCACAAAAGCACACAGATATGGACCACATAAGATATTCAAGCGCTTCGATGTGGTCCTTACCGTTGGCAGAAGCGGTTCCATTTGAGCCCCTTGGTCCTTGACGTCCATCTTTCGTTTACTTTTTTATCCGCCTATGTTCTTGTGATAACTGTGTCTTAGTATTCCTATCAGGTGTTTGTGGAGCCGCAATAAATTTCTCATAAAGCGACTCGGTGCGGTCACATGTCGTAAAAAAGCCCTCTAGCCTGCCCACACATGAATACTCCTGGCTGGAGCGCACAGTGCCGCTTTTCATTCAGGCGCTCATGCTATGAGCGTGCAATCTGCGTTCACATGACGCGAGGGGGCATGGCAAGAGGCAAACGCGGATCTGAAAAAACCCCCCGAGCAAGACGTCCTGTGCCATTCTAAATGCACCGAGTTCTAGCGTTCACAACACATGGTCCAGATGCAGAGAGAATTCGCGGTTGAATTTTATTGCGGAAAATGTGCGAGGCGCAATGCCTATAAGCCAATAACGGTTCAAGCATATACAGAAACTATAGTAACGGGAGCGAGTGACTGCAATTACAGTACTACCGCAATTATTCTTATGCGATTTATTCGCGTGGAAATCATTTGATCAAGTTAAGAGGGACCGTGCGCCATGATGGCGCTATAACACATTATTACATCTGCTGTTTGTTTAAAACCTTGTCTGATTTATTCCGCTCCCCATCAGAATTGCAACCAGCTATACCCATCTCCTTACACTGAACATTGTGCCGTCTATAGTCATGACTTTGGAAATATAGGATTTTCCAATTTTAGTTATTAGTTAGTTAATATGTCAACAACATCTCATGAACCAACAGGTCAATTGATTACATGACAACCATGAACCAATTAAATTGCAGCCTGTTTCTTAATATGCAAACGAGACCATCTCGGTAAGCATTCAGCAGTGTCATATTTACAGGGTTCCCACCCATTTTCACTGACAAGATTTCAAAACTTTTCCATGACTTTTCAATGGCCTTTGATGAAATTTCCATGACCTACAAGTACACAAAATTGCGTACTTTACTCCACAGGTTGGGCCTAAGTATTAAATGACAATTAAACAACAACCTTTTCCATTCACGTAATTTCAATTATTTTCATATTCACTTCAAACATTCAAAATACAGACACTGCAATTATATTGCTCTTTATTAAATGAAAGAGCTTTACAAGCAAAGCTGACAAAGCTTGCATCTAGCACGTGAAACATCTTTTTCTGCTTCGAGCCAGTCTTTATCTCCTGCATCTCCTACGCCCCTGGTATGACAAAATAAAATTTCATGACTTTTCCAAAACCTTCAATGCATTTACTGAATTCCATGACTTCTCCAGTGGGAACCGTGGGAACCCTGTATTTAGTGTAAATAATGACATATAAATGACCTAGACTGGCAAGCTGCCGCCACTCCAACATGGCAGCTCGGGCCCCAAACAGCCATCTCATCCATTTGCAAACTGCACGCTTACATGATGAGACAGATGATAATTCCCTACGGAAGACAACACGCACAAGAATACATTCCTCTAATGTATGGAAAATGAAAGAATTTACAGGTTTGTCTCTCCCTTTTGTGGTCTGTATGGTATGTAAAATAGGGCACTGATCCTTTTCAATCAGCCGATTGGAACCAGTGCTCCCACACTGGAAACAACGGCACCATCCCTGCACCTATAGCAAGGAAGCTGTCATGAGACATCACACTTTCCAAGGGTATTACTTCTCAATCCAGTCCAATGCCCCTACAGTACCGTTTCCGCTAATGTTGTCAACCCAGGAGGAACTTTACAAACAACCTGCAGACTTGATACAGTGGGCCCTTTGTGGTTTTTCCAAGTCTTTATCTGTTTCATAATCATTATCATTACCCTTTCTACCAGCCACTTAGATCTGTGAAAATTAAAATGCAAATATATTGTGTTTTATTCTACTTGTTGTAATAGCACAAGATAACAACAACTCCAATAATGACACTTGGAGAAGAGGGGTAGGAAACTTGATTTGGTGGCCAACTTGAATAACCTGTCAAAACCTTCCAGGTGGACTGTCCTCATAGACAGTTTTGCCAAAAGGCTTGAACTTGGTGGGAAAAAATCCTTGCAGTGATGACTACTGGTATTGTTAAGAACAAGTTGGTGTATGAAAAACATGGCCACCACAATCCAATGAATTTGCCGCATTTGAGGGTAATATGTAAGTAAGTATCTCCTTAACTGGGTCAATCAGATGTGGTTTGCAGACATTCCATGCCATATACCAACAAAATGTGTGCAAAATATTATGAGATTACTATGCATTTTGCTGTAATTTGTTCAAAAATACAGTTTCTACAAGTGATAGAAAATGTATCATCTTTGTGCCAATTTTTAATGTTAATGCAAAACATTTAAAAGCCCTCTCCACTCGAACCTTGATTGTTTATGATTGTTGTGACCTTAATAAATGTGATCTTTGGAGTGTGCACTATCCAAACCATGAAGCAAAAGTATCTCAGTAAAGTATGTCAAATGAGGTGGCAATGACAAGTAAAGGAATTTGGAATATTTGACACTTTGTTAATCTTGTTAATTAAAGAAAGGCAGCATGTCTTAAACTAGAGCTAATTCAGCTGTTAATGGGATTCCCTGACAGTTTGCCAATGACACTGCATGGCTACGTATAGTATATAATCGCTCACATGGCCTGTGGCCATATTCACTGTAATTTATGGTTTTCAAATTTGGCGAACTATTAAACTGTATGTAGAGGTGTCACCAAATCCTGTACACAGGCTTCTCTCCTGACAATTTTGCATCTACAACCTGGAAATTCAATCCATTCTGTTTCAATTAATCTAAATTCTTTCAAGGCCCAGTCAGGTATTCAGGCTATTTCTGTTTTATTTCTGCTGTCAGCTGCTTTTGAGCAATATACTGTTTTGTGTACACACAGCCGTTAATCTCAGTAATAACTTATCATCTGATCAGGTCCACCATGTTTTCCACCATTTTCAATGTTTTATAACATGCATAATCAACATAATCAGCTCATTAAATGAGTGTGAATTTTGATTTAGGAAGGCAAACTATCACACATTTCAACTAATCTGAGTGTAAACAGTATTACTTGATAGTAAGCCAATGGTAGTCCATGCCCACACATACTTTTGAGTTGATCGTGTGGTTGGCAGCCATATTGGATTTTGTTCACATTTGTAAAGAGCCTGTTTAATCCTGTTGTAAGTGATAGCAATGTGAAAGTAGTATTTCCCAATCACGCAACTTATTCTAAGAAATGTTTGCTGACCATGTTCACATTTAGCAGACATACATAGATTTTGTATGGAATACTTAAATGACCACCTCATAAATGATAAAGCCAATTTACATTAGGTTTTCATAATCATGGTTAACTTAGATGTCTCTATTCTCACCCCAAAAGTAAACAAAACTGCAAAAATTTTATGTTATGCAACACAATATAATATAGTATGGCTGCTGTGAACTGTTAAAATTATAGGTTATGCAATGTTTGGACCAATATTTTTAACATCAATACGCAATGATTGCTATGTAACTACAACTGCAGATAATGGTATAATATCTTAAGTTTACTTATAAGTGGTTACATTGGTTGTCAGCCATATTTGATTTGTAGGAAATGCATACATCATCTCCCTTTAAGCAATTCATCCTTGCTGCATGGAGAAGTGGGGTAAATTTGGTAGCCTGATGCTGAAGGCATTCCTCTAGAATTTCAAGAATGGCATTTTAAAACCTATGGGGAGACATTGTGAAATTGTAAATATTTTCAATGTACATGTAGTTAAACACAAATTTCTTTCATAATAAGAAATATGTTTGTAATTTACACTGACGTGGTTAGTCACATAGTTTGACAGTCCCTTTGGATTAGGCAAATATGTAACTCTTATGCAGTATGTTCGGTATGCTTTGGTTCTGATGTTCGATCCCAGCAGTTGCTGCTTGCAGCTGTATTTTACATTATTATTCTGCCACTTTGCAAATAGGGATGTAAGCCTCTGAAAGCAAACTGAGAGCAAAGCTGAGCAGGATTATTGGAAGTTATATACAGTTCCATTAAAGTGAAAATAGAGATCACAGGCCAGTTGAACTGGTGGTCATATTGGATTAAAATGAGAATTTCTGAATGTGCAGAACTCTTAAACTGTGGTCCTCCCCATTGACTGACACAGCGCCCAAAGAGATAAGATCAGCTTTCTGAGGTGAAGATCAAGCCTCTCTCCTGTAATGGCTCCATTAGGGGGTGTCATCACCTGATATTAGAGGATATTCACCGGCTCACCAGTCAAACTTTGCTCCACCACACAGCTCTTTGAATGTGTGTCCCATCACCTGCTTCAACGCAAAACAAGGGATACATCACCTTTCAAGTTTCATTTTCAAGAAGTAACTCACAAGGGACAAGTTAAGGTGCAAAAACATGGCCTTCATGGGCTGATGAGTCAGTAATGACCCACGTTTCAATCCATGAATTCTGGCACATTTACACAGCTATATGGGATGTGTCATCGTACCAAGTCTGAGGGTGAAGGATCGGGTGATATAGACACCTGATTGGATTTATACTCCATTTTTTTTCCAAAAACTGCTTTAAAAATAAGCCATGCAAGCAAGAGCCATCATCAGACATATCATAGTCATGACCAGGAAAACATTTGTTGTCACGCATATATCAATTTCGGCATCAACCTTGTAACTACTGCTTTCAACTAGATGCAACATTTTTTTATTAATAAGATTTATTTATAAGATAAATAAGATCATTTAAATTGGAGGCCTCAGTTAGGACTTACTGTAATTACACAAGGTTGAAAAGCTGGCACGACAGGGCTGGTGTATTGAACAAGAGACTGCAGCAGCCAAATGTTCTGTGAAGGCAAAATCAATACATGTCATTGTCAAATTTGACAAAGTGATGAGTGCTGATCAATGTAAAACACACCAGTTTGTCACAATGATGCATTTTATCTGTATGGCAGTTCCCAGTTGATTGCATTTTAGCTGTAAATGTGTATTTCCATATTCATATTCAAACATCTCAAAAGACAGTATTTTTCCCTTTTCAAGGTGAAATGTATCCTTTGATGTAAGGAAGAGCAGTCTAAACAGACTATTTTTCATTTACACCACATTTACATTCAGTAATTTAGCAGACACTTCTATGCAGAGTGACTCACAAAAGTGCAAATTAAAAGGCTAGGCTAAGAGCAGCAGGGTCTGTGTAAAATCATCAATGCTGAAACCAATAGTGCGAGTTGTTATGTAACATACAGCATTCTGCTAAGGACCATAGTAGGTGCAAGAGGAAGAGTGAGCACATGTAATATGCACTTTGGCATTTAGCCATATAATTTGCTATAGGGGGAATTTTTCAGGTGTAGGTGACTTGTTTCAGAATCCTGACTGACGATTCACAGCAGTTTTCACAGGGCTGATCAGAGCTGGATCACATCAATAATGGAGAAATAGCAAGCCAGAGTAAAAGACATTCTCGACAGTCAGTGGCACAAAGGTCTGACAAGAGCACTAGTCTCTAATCAGTATGATAGAGAGAAAAGTTGATCAGAGGACACAGGAAAGTAGAACACATATGGGAGAATACTGATTTTGGATTGGCGTAATAGATCTGAGTTCCCAGACATCCACAGACAGTTTGAATATTCATGCAATGTAGATTCTGCTCTAAATACTTGTCTAAAAGTCTTTTGGACCCAGTACGAGCTGCTGCACTTTCTCAAGCCTCCACAAGGCAATGGTTCAGGGGGCTATTAATAATTCATTTTTATTCAAACCCCTAATCATGTTAATTCAGCAGCCTAGTCATATAGTCCCATAGTGATGGGGATACTGACTCGTGCATCTATCGCACCTTTTATCCCTGGAATGTGAAACTCTCAGGACTGATAGCAGGGGCTCACTCCCTTCCACACCAGTGCAGCACAGGGCAGGCTGAGCACGGCAGCCATTTTGTACCAGAGTGTGCAATAAGCATCAGCTATGATGGAGATGCAGACAGGTTTTTTTATGTAATACTTTCATTTTTGATACTTATATAACATTTTTAATTATCAGGGTGTGGTTAGCTAGCCAGATTGCCATATTGTACTGATGATTAATACAGCCAGATCTACAAACCTTTGTCAGGACAGTGTGGTGATGTTAGCACTTTTTAATAATCACACTGGTTTTTTTTGTTTGTTTTGTTTTTTTTTTTTTTTTTAAAAAAAAAAAAAAACAGTATGTCAAGATCTCTGCTTACTGCATGAGTATTCTCATAAAAGCACTGTCGCATTGGGTTCGGCATGGTCTAAAGGGAAGAGTGCCCCCTACTGGCCCAGAGACACCAAGCAGACGCCTCTTTTACTGAATACACTATAACAAAAGCCAGCGGAAGTCACAGCTTGCTTCAAGAGGCAAGCACCTAACACCAGGTGAGAAGCCCAGAGGCACACAGCACAGACAAAAACCATGCCAATCCAAGCTGAGATGTAACAGCTACTGAAATGTACAGCTTCATTCCAGACTGGCTGGACTCTGCTATAAATATCCCCCTGGACTGCAGGAGAGAGATGAGTAATGCACTTAGCTCTGAGGAGCAAAGACAATCTGTACTGGAGGTCTGTGTCACTGCAGCACAGCCAAAGAATCAAAGCAGTGAAACCTATTCCAGTGCATTATATTACATTATATTACACTCAGTGTTATTTTACCCTCCCTCAGTCTTCCTCTGTACTCCTCCATAGCACTCAACATAATGGGTATATTTAATGATTAAAAACGACTTTTTGGAGGGGAGAGGAGGGGATAGAGTGACTTTTTTCCATGGAGCTAAAGTTACAAGGCTTTTTCCACATAGATAATTTCACTCATTCATTTTTGTGTCATGAAATATAAATTGCAATCAGACACATATTTAGTGCTCACTAAGTGATTTCAATATGGTACACAAAAGCATGGCATTTTTGCGTCATGGATGAGATATGTATATAAAGATCACTGACCCAAAAAACACATTAGGCATCCTGCCAGCCATGTCTAATGCCATAGTGCACTGCAAAAGCGCAGCTTTGTCCTTTCTGACAGACATTAAGGTAAATATCCCACAGCCATCATATCGCATTGTGTGCAGTGTGCCACTGCATTGGTATCGGTAACAACTGAATGTAAAAATAGGCTTTGCCAGTACGTTTTGAATGGCAATAGCTACATTTACTTTCAGTCAATTTTCTACATCCGGGCAATAAAGACGCCCAGAGAACGAAGTTACCGTACCTGCTTAAATGCAGCATAAGAAACATCTGTGCTACCAAGTATCTATTTAACAGACCTGACATGGCGCTGAACCGGTGTAAATGAGTGTCTAGATAACACAGGACATTATCGCCATCTAGTGCTTAAACAGGAATGGCACTGTCACGATTCGCAGGAAACAGAACAGTCAATGTAGAAAACAATAGATTTAAGAACAAACAAATTTATACGATTCATATACATAATTTTGTATACTATAGTTCTCGATATATTTCCTATTTTTCCTCTGGTGCCAGCACAAAACATTAACAAACGGGCTGCCACAATCTATATTTGAACGCAGACTGGGGCCACACATTGTAACTGCCCCCCGCTAAATCCAGTGCAGCACACAGCGCTTACCACAGGGTGGCAGTACAGCACGATTTTCTGGGTTTTTTTTTAATGGGACCAAAAATACAGTCTAACAGTTCTTATCATCCTTGGGTCCCTGAGAAACGTGAGGGAAGTCTTCAGACCGACCCAAGGAAAAGGAAACAATAAAGGCCACAATAACACTTCGAGTATTCAACCAAAATACCAATTCAATCTATATTACTGCTTTTAAATCGCGCATACACAAAAACTATTTAATGTTAACGCCCTTAAAATAATCTCATAGCGCGGTGGAAGGGGTTACCGGTGTCTCAACTACCACAAATGTATAGCACCTTCCCTGAAGCACGGTAGCCATTTTAATTTTATCGATGACAAAGTTAGATGATGAATTTCGAACACTACAGCTAATACTAGTTTACTCGTTCACTCGGCTAACGAATTTTTGTATATTATTCATCTGAATTTTCTGAATTTTGCGTGAACTACAATCAATGAACTTCTATAGCTTAGTCACACACACGGATACAATAAGAATTTATTTGGTGCTTCAGAAATTTGCGGTCAGAGCAAATTTATGAAAATCATGAGCACGATAATCATGTGACCATAAACGTAAACATGGACTCATAGATACTCATTCCCTGGGTCATAAAAAAGCCTGGGGAAATCTAGAAACAGCCGTGGCAACGGTTTAAATGTTCCATTTGGCTACTCCATGCATCTCGTTTCCTTTATTCATGTAAAATACGTTGATATTTATATTTGGCGGTGACTAAGGTTGTCACATTATATGATATATTAGGACTTACTGCAACCAATTTCCGGTTTTGAAATAATATTTGAAGTAATTCTACAATAATACTGAAGTCAGAAGAAACTGTTTGCTTCCCACTCATTGAGGAATATGAGGCATTGCTGCTTCTTTTGCATTTTGGGTCTTTCTGATAGAAATAAAACGAAAAAGCAGAATAGCATATGGCGCAAACGTATAAGGACCTTAAATTGAATCGTGACCAAAACGGAACTGTGAGCTGTGCAACAGTCAGCGCCATGGGTGAAATTCCTTTAAAAAGTAACACAATTATGTATATACTTAGTAAAGGTTGCAAAGGCTTTGGGAAAATATCAATATTGATTCAACATCTGTAAAGTGATTTCAAATGCGTTTTATTCTCGGTGGACGTACCTCCCTTTTAAAGCACAGTATTTCAATCACTGTGCTTAAGATGACTATAACCATGATCATTCAGACTTTTGTGCTGCATTTTTTGAACTGTCCATAAACAGACAATGCGGTTTCTGATTTTTTAATTTCGTGTTTGCACTATGACAACATGTACAATTTTTACCACAACATTCATTGAGAAACACAGACTCGCCTAAATCTAAAAGACTGTAAAGTCGGAAAACAACGCTTGGTCTTTGCACAGGACTGATGAACGATCAAATACTGAAATATTTTCAAGGTATTTATAAAGTAATGTACAGCTGAGAACAATTAATATTCTATAGGCCTGTCTAGTGACATACCGCCGCTAAAATCTAAACAAAGATAGAAAATAAGGCTACACAATCAATTTAGGCCATTTTGACTTTTACTAAGTTCTTTGATCTAAATTGTGATTTGCTAAGTCCTTTTCCGTAATCCCTCTTTACCTTACATTATTTTAAACAAGAAAAAACAGTACACATCACTCCGGTGACTATACATCTGCAGAAAAGCGATAAAAAGTCGTTTAATATAGATTTAAGAATATCAAAATGCCAATCAAGGACTTTTACATACCTCTACATCTGACACAATATCACTACAAGCTAAATACGCCTGTGCATTGTTATCCATAATTACAATGACATTAAAATAATAAAAGCTATGTGTGAAATGAATGTATTTTGAACATTTCCATGAAATCATATTTTAATTTGGCCCTCGCAAGGAGAAAAAACTAACAGATTTTAGCCGTAGTTCTATACTCTTTAAATCTAATCTTAATGGTACTGTTAATTGATGAAAAATCTGGTTCGAAACGCCCTGGACCAACTCGCAAAGTATATGCAAATAAGCAACAAACAAACAAATATATAAATAAATAACGAATTGATAATAAATATGCAATTCATGCAGCTACGTTTAAAAATATTTTTACATTTGTCAGTTTCCTTTTAAAAAATTGAAATGACCGCAGGTGTGCGTGTACTGTCACTTCCTAACTATGTGGGTAGAAGCTGTAGTAACCAATGTCTTTGGGGCAGTTTTTCTCGCATTCCCGCGGCGTTAGCATTTCGCTTTTTAACGGGGACGAGGTTTCCGAAACCGGCGTGGCAGACGGCGATATCCGCCTCCGTTTCGCCTGCTCAAAAATTCCAGAATCGCTCGAATCGATTGACTTTATTGAGGAAGGTGTCTCTATCCAGCTCGATTCCGACAGGTCTTTTGGTTTGGCGTCTTCGGACCCACCCAGCGGAGACCGCTCCGTCGCGATGGTGTCCGGCTCGTCCACCAGATACGTTGAAGCGCCAGTCCTGCTCCCAGCAGAATTTGAGGGCCAGCAGGATAGAACCGAGCCGGATTTGCTGCAATACTGGGGCGGCGTGCGAGTGCCCCACCCCGAGGGATCGGCGTAATAACCCAGGGGTCTACCTGAGCACCCCGCCGTGGGCAGTGGAAGTGCCTTGACTCCAGCAGCTGCGTAAGACAGCAGGGTGGCCGCGTTACCGGCGAAATCAGCAGCGGCGGCGGCATCGTATGCCGAGGCGGCAAAGTCCAGTCGATTGTTGGCAGGGGTGACAAACCATCGCTGCGGGGAGGCTGCTGCGGTCTCCTCGGCTTGTTGCGGGGATAGCAAGCTGTTGCTAAGGGGGACGCTGCGGTCCGTGCCAGGACCGGTCCCGGCGCCAGGGTGGAAGCGGGATTTGGCATAAGTGCTGACAAATTGGTCCTGCAGGAAAGAACCAGCCATGGCATATCTCGCACCAGGCACGATCTGAGAGCGAGGCGAGTCACCAGGCGATGGTGTCAACCGGTCAATGTCGCAGCCTGTGTAGATGCTGAAAAAAACACACACAAACGCGCCAATTTATACCAACTTGTATTGTGTTCACAACGTACATTTTACGCCCTCTAACGAAAAGCAGGTGGACTATTGCCAGACACACTTTGGGTGCACAGGTCTCTCAATCAAGCACATTCACGTAACTGGTTATCTGACCACGGCTGAGTTTAAGTCAGCAACGTTTGCACAGGGTAAAATCTCCAACGCTCATGTCGGAGGGCAAATACAACCGTTTTTGCGTGGGGGGCAAAATCTGTAATAGTATATAACACCGTGTTTATTGCCGCATTTGTTCACACTATTTAAACTGTGTTGTGGACGCCTTTTATTGTTTGTGCAGCTTTATTAAATACAACAATCGGCAAGTCGCTTTGTATAAGAGCGTCTGTTAAGTAACCAGCCTACTTCAAGTTTTTTTGACCAGATGTAGCTTTGGTGATTAACTGTTCATTGTAAGCGAATGTGAAACGAAGCGCCAAACGAAGCGGGCAGTGGGATCGCTGTGAAAGTTACTCTGGCGTAACCCACTCAGAAATGTGACACTCTCACCTGCGCTGCAAACTGGCGTGCCCTTGAGTCTTGGAGGTCAAACCTCGGGTGAAACTTCACATTTCATACTGAATATTTCTGAGAGATGATTCATTAAAGTGGGCGTAGTTATCGCTGCTATTATCGTCTCCCTCATTTTTATAAAATTACAACATTCATGTTCATGTGGGATAAAGTGTTGTGCTACAATACTAAAGCCCGTTACATACGCCAGTATAATAAGATCATTTTACTTTGAAATTTTATGTGTATATATTTTTATTTATCAAAAATATAAGCGTTGAATATTACTGGTTACGCTGGAACGATGTATACTGCATGGTCGTCAGTATTGTAGACCAGCAAACGTCTTAGCGGGATCTTGTGCGTTTTCTTATCTATGGTATGATAAGGCGCGAGTCTAATTTGACAGTTTACATTGGGTAGCCTTTAAAAGACCGATTCCATTTCAGTTTATTTTCACTACAACTAGTATAAAAAGCACCTCTGATGGTATTTATAATTTGAGTCATAATTATATACATTTTAAACAAACAAATCCATTGGATATTGGAATATATTTTAACTGATTTTTTAAATATCATACGTGCATTTCCGGCATAGCTAAACCGCTTCTACTATAATAGAGTATGATATACAGTTGGATATTTAAAAGACTACATAGTCATTGACTATTCCTGTTCATGTACATATTGAATTAATGCAATAATTTCTCAAAACCGCGTTTGAAAAATAAGCCTACGTTTGGAACTCGTGTGAGTGATAACCTCCACCGGACAAATGTAAGCTATTACAACGGAAAATCTTACAGGCTTATATCAAAGTCGTGCTGTTTTGACACTGGGCCAAAATGAATGGTTTTATCCATGACATATGACAGTGAATGTACCTTGCCAATTACAATTTCATTAGTGAATGTGCCCTCACCCACACTCTATGTTCGGTATACACTACATGAGCTACAAAAAAATGTATCCAGCATAACCATTGGCTGTGCCCAGATCGATTTTGAAAAGAAAGCTTTCACAGTAAAGGAAGTGAATGATAATTCATTCATTCAGGAATTCATAATTTATTTTACATTTACATTTCTCTAAACCTTAGTTTAATATCGAAAATGAGAACCAGATTCAACTATTTCACATCTATTTTTTTCAGTCCACCAACAAATAATTAAATGACTAAACGAATACAATCGTTTTGAAATGACTGACTCTTGGGTCCAATACAGGAACGTCAATTCTTAGCGGGCGTTTTGCCGTTGTCATCTGAAATAAAAACGCTGCAAATAATAATGGTCTTCTTAATTCATGTGTAATTTTGAAAGGTTAATGCTGTTCATTAGGCTACACCTCGTCGACTGAAACTCAAACAGCATAGTTTCATTTAATCATGTCCGTCCCTGTTTATGTATTTTCATTTAGCCTCATTAAACACACCCGAATAAAAAAATGCATGGCATTTGTAGTTAGCAGACTATTTTAAAATATGTTGAACCTGATGAATAAAACATTAAAACACACTATTATTATACCCGATACATTATACAATTTCACTTAGTATTTAACCTACATTATTTCACTTGAATAATTAAACGTGTAATTAATACCATTAGTTGTAATTCATAAGTTAATTATATTTCTCTGAATACATGTAACCACATTTGGTAATATCCTTACGTGTCGTAGTTGTCCCGAAACCCTTTTGCAAATGGATTGTGATCGATTTTCAACTGCGTAATCTGCGGGGGGAAAAAAAAGAGACAAAATGCCATTTATTTCAAAAGCGCAAACGCGTGAGTTTAGCAGTGGCAGCTTCATATATTTCCAGATATTGACCAAACAGTAAGAGTAAGTTTTACACTGGCTAATTTCCTTACATCGGTGTTTTGGTAAGCTGTGACCGCGATGAATTGCGTTTCCGGGAAAGTGAACGTTTGCACCCGCCCGGGCTGACTGGTATCCTCGGTTCCATCCTCGTTCACCTCCACCACGTGTAACCTGGGTTGGTACTTATGAAGGGATTGTAGGACGACCATCTGTAGAGAGCAACGAAGATGGTGAACAAACGGCAGCGAAATTAACTGTCACACCCAAATCCTTCACAGAGAGAATGGATCATCAAATGACATGTAATTTGTCTTTGCAGCGAAATTTTGGATTGAGGGAGTTAAACTAGTAGCAACTTGCTATGGAGTATAAACTCAGTTCTGTCTGACAACCTTTCTATATGACGCTCGACATATAATCCTGTGAAAATAAAGTAGCCTAGCATATGTAAAACACGCTAAAGCAGCACAGTTAACACATTCGTTTTCAGCTGTCATCATTGTTTAAATCAATGCAATGGTAGACAAAAACAGCCCTATACGCAATATTTTTGCTTACATTTTTGTTATCAAACCCATGAATTCGCAGGTTTTACATATTTAAATATAAAGCAGGCAAACTGACCTGCCCTGTGTTATTCGATGCTCCTTTGTTATTTGTTAGTTTGAGTTTTCCGAACGATATTTCCTGGCGCATCCAGTGCGCGCCGGTGTTCGGAGAGTCCGGGTGCATGTAAACCCGATTCCCTAGAGGGAACGAATAAATCAAAATAATATAAATAAATTATTTGAAAGAGCATAACGAACAAGTATTCTGTCCGCTCGGGCCGTCTCTTGCGGGAGGCTGCAAAAGAAATAAGCAGGCTATCCAAAAAAGGGTTGTGAGTCATTTCTAAAATATATTCGTTTACACATTCTTTGTGTGGCGATTTTATTCGCTCTGTGTGACCTAGGATTTTTTCAATGCAACAGTCAATATGGCCCGCGAAGATTTCTTCATGCATAATTCTCACCTATACATGCTCGGAGAGTGTTAATTGGAAGAACTTGCCTGTCACATTTGTGTCCGCTTTGCCACATGGAACCCACTTTCCTCCTTGGAATCTCCAGTGATTGGGGTCGGCCAGAATTACGTCCACAAAAATATTGTAGTGTGCCGTCGGATCAAGACCAGAAATATTAAAACTTAAAAATGGGAACATCCGTCTAAGGAAAAAAAGAAATCGTGAATGAGTACAGGGCAAGTTGTCGTTTGAAATTCGGAGGCTGCGTATCCTTTATTCAACAGAGCAGCCAACTGATTGTTTAAAATATTTTTCTTCAGTTGCAATAGCGAGCTACCATATTGCAATCCGATAATATGATAATATAACATATATTATAATTATACATGATAAAAATTTGGCATTTTGAAATTCCTAAAATTAGTTCATAGAATACAAATGATGTACCTTTGAAATACACGCGCACCAAAGGTCGATCACTTTAATATAATATTACAAATGCAATACATGCCATATCTTAAGATTATTCATATAAGATTTTACAAGGAATGTGTATAAAATTAACGTTTTTAATTAAAGTAACGTTAGAAGATTTTTTGTAAGCTATGCGCCTTAGTAAATGCAAACAATTATAAGCGTTTAAACTGCCGTTTTCTTTATTTTCTGTAAAGCGCGAGAAACAAAAACGTACACATTTTGGAGGCGAGCTTACAGTGGTGCGAAAGGTCCCATCATGGCGTGTACCTACCTTCCTTGTTTGGTGATGATCATTTCTGTTTGATGCCTGTGAAACTTTAGCCACAAAGCCCTGTTGCACAGGTAGACCTGAGCCTTACCGGGCACAAGCCCGGCTTGCGCCGAGGAGAACTGGTAGAAAGCGCCCCCTTGGTAAGTGTGTCCATACTGCTGCGCGTAAGGGTAACCCGCGGTTGGGTAACCTTGTGGAGAGGTGTTGGTCAAGAGACTGTTGTACGCTCCATTGGTTATGACCGGGTGATGAGCCATGTAGCGGTTCGGACTCCCAATAGAAAAAGCTGGATGCGTTGGTCCATGCTGACTCGGGTAAGGGAACATGGCGCTAGGAGAGGCAGAGACTGGCTGGGGTTGGTTAGACTGAGACAGGAGGTACCTTTCTGCAGCAGATCCATCGAAATTGTGACGAATTTCCGCGACTCCGTCCAGAACAGGAGAGACTTTGCTTCTCTGGACGTCCCCTGGTGCGTCCTTGGAGTCAGGGAAATTGTCTGCCTCTAGCTGATTCGTCATCCCCCTGGAAATTTTTTTCAGAGGTGAACTTCTCTCCAGGTTGTCACTTAAGGCTATAATAGGATGGTCCTGCAAGGGGAGCTCAGATCCGTCCGCGCCGGGATAGCCACTGCCCACATTCAGAAATTTCTTTGAGAGCATGACTGAAGGCGAGATGCAATGCTCCAACTGCATAGTTCAATTGCAAACGGCGATGCACGCAACCTTTGTGAGATATCCACTCGCCTAACTTAACGCCCCACGAATCCAGTTTGAGAGAAAACGCCTTCCTACGGTTCGAGCTACTTTTTTTGTTAGACGGCAAATTAGCCAATTGACACTATGCTGCAATCAGGAGCGATTCGCTTTTGATCTTTCTGCCAGCAACTCTAATGAAACAACTTTTGCTATTGGTTAGCTCGTGACAGTAATTTAATTAGACAGACATTAATTAGGATAATCATCTGGGTCCTAATCGTTATGTATATAGCAAATAGCAAGAGATGCTGCCAGATGCAATACATGGTCTCTTTGCGGCCATCGAAAACATTGGTTTGGAAATTTAGAGTAATAAACTTGAGCCTGGCCTTGAGGTTATGGCAGTATTTTTAACTAATTGTATTTCTTTCCACTCTCTGCAGAATCCATTTCCTTCAGTGTCCTCTGCATACTATGGCGAGGGACTCAGTCAATGTTTACCTATTTATGTGGTAGAAGTAGCAAAGTATGTTTGCCAGTGAAACCAGAATTTATTATTAAAACACTGAAAATGACAGTCGGTGCACTTCATGCTTTAAAATGTTTGTGATATAGCGTGAAATCATTCAGTATCTATAAAGATATGTTTACTGGTCCCAGGGTAAATAAATATTTCATGTTAGCAGGCTACTTAGAGGTATGAACCAGAGAGCAGTCACCTAATAGCAAATGCATTTGCCAAATAAAGTGATACAGCAATAGGAAATATTCCCGCTAAATCTAGAGCTAAACGAAAATGTTGAAATGACTTAAAATATTTTTGTTTAAAGAATTGCATTTGTGGTATTTTCCCAAGACGCATAAGAACGATTTACACGCGTACATACCAACTGTGGGCGACTGTCTTTTTGTTTGTTCGTTTGGTTTCATCGACTCGCTCACTATAGGCCTACATATAAGGCGTCAAATTATGAAAAATCATCAAACTGGAAAATAAAATCGTATTCGTAGCTCGATGGAGCCTTTTCATTTCACAACTTTAAATATGCCTCAAAAACATAAACCAGGCCTTCCGTGGAACTGAGGTAGATATCGTATATACATCAAACTCACCCGTTTACTCTAAACGAATTACGAACTAGAAATTACACGTGACTAAGGTTGTTAGGGAATATGATAAACATGTTTTAAGGAATAAAGTTCCATTTATTTCAGGGAGAAATAATACTCCCCAGTGAATTGGATGATCGCAGCAGGAACTGGGCCAATTATTTTTCTGTGTGAGAGACTTCTTGATGTGGCGAAGTGTGACAGCGTCCCTAGCCAAAACGCGTACAAACAGACTGCAGTCCAGCCAATGTCTATCCGAGCCTTGATTATCAAGTTTTGCTCTACAACATCTGGTGCAATCACCTTAAAGTTCCTTTATTTCTGTATTTAGATAGGTTGAGATAATTACATACTTATCTTAACATCTTAATGTACCTGTATAACAGATATTGTGTAAAAACATGAGAGATACAAATCGGTGCCAGTTTTCAATGGGAAAAAAATAACAAATACTAAGACTATTTCCCGAAGTTACAGAAGCGCTAGTTACCGAAGGGAACAGCTACACTGGTGTTATACCCAAAACTGAGATATTACAGCATTTACGGAACATTTTGACATTTTACTTTCTCTGCGTTTTTGTGCGTTATGTGCGAAATGTTTGGAAATTTTGTTCAGATGGTGAACACCAACTAAAGTCCCCTTTACTGATGTACACTTCATCCTCATGTTGACAGTGTTATTTTAATTAATACACACTACATACACATTTTATTTAAAAAAAATCAATTTTGATACATTGTTCTCGCTGTCTGTTTCCTGCCATTCAACGCCAACGCGGTTCCCTGACCCCACACGATCACTCCGTATAATTGCAGCTTGTGATCTGAAATGACAAACTTCAAATCTACGCTGACCTAAGGCCTATGTCTGTAAAAATGCGCTCTCTTATTGGGGTTAATGTATTTTCTCCACGTCGAATTTCGGTCGCACGTTATTTCAAGACGTTGAGGGAAAACAAAATGAAAAATGAAAACATGCTATGCAGTGTTCTAAACTCAAAAAAAAAAAAAAAAAAAAAAAAACAACATGGGTAAGACACTGACGTCATTAAACTGTCACATCTACAGAACGGAAGCACTCAATTTTCAAGAATTGTCAAAATGACCATTCCCGTTCAATCTATTGCACATCAATGCAATTCGTATAGGCTTAAATGTTACAACACTGGGTATAAAGAAGGATAGTTTTCAATTGAGTATATAATAAACGGGTTCAAGTGTAAAAAAAAAAAAAAAAAAATCAAATATTGATTTTTTTAATGATAATAATTATGCACTCATATGCACCACTGACCCACATCCTGCAAACCAGGGCCCCACCCTCCACCAGCTGATGACGCAAGCAGGCTTTGCAACCAGCCAAATCTTTTCATTAGTGTGAACGAAAGAAAAAACAGCGTTTTAAAAAAGCCTGTTCCCCCCCACACAGCTTTTCTGGTTACAGACATCCAGAATTACGCAGAAAATGCCTCGCGAACACACCAGCGTGCAGTTTGTGCATAGTGACGATTTTATTGCTTGGAAGTGGATCGGAAAGCCGAACAATTTGCACAAAAGCAAAAGAGGGGAGAAAGACAGGCGCAAGTGTGAGGTCTTCAGCCACACCAGAGTCAAAACGCGATCCGCGGGTTTAGACGTGGGAGACGCGATGAAAATGTGAACATTGGACCGGACCTATCAGGACAATGTGTGTTTATAACGGAAGGCCACACAAGGTCAAAACGTACTGCTGCCTGTTGTACTTGGGGGTATTTTAACGGTCTACGCCACGCCTTCTCTATGTTAAACTGCACTTTTTAGTTTTTTTTTGAGAGAGAGAAAAAATGTGTTTTTGAATAAATGTGACATCAAAATCTGCTCACTCATCTTTTTAATGTATATATTCATCTTTTTATTTAACAGTGACCACGACACATCAAAACATATGAAAAACAAGTATCAAAAGACAAAGCATGACAACCTTATCTGCCCCAGAACTCATACAAAAAAGCGTTCTGTCCAAAATGGAAAGGAAAGTGTCAAGATGTTCGTCTGACGTGAAGTGGACCATTCCCAATTAGTGATGCAGCTATGGTGGCAATGGGCATATTATTATTATAATTGCATACACTATATTTATAGGGAACTCCAGCAATCCAAGTCCAAGATTTTGTACAAGTTTATTTTTTTAAAAGACAAAAAAAAAAACAATTACATAAATGATGAAGCAGAGTCAGCCTTCACTGAAAGACCACGGTATCCAACATGGCAGCTAGGCATTGCACAATATTGGACGTCATCAGAACGTCGACGTGTTCCTCTAAATGTCTCTTTGGATCCTGCAGAAAACAAGTGAAGGGCAAGTTCAGAGAGGAACACTGAGATGTGCATATTCTGATGCATAATAATTTCTTTTATGATAACTTGGCTATTTATTTCTACTAAGTTCTGGGTTAATCATGAGCATTTCCCCTTACAATGGAAAGGACGTATTGGCCCCTTCCTAACATGAGTTCAATATGCTCTGTCCTTTCGAGTAATGATTTTACTGAGATTTCTTAATACGTTATAAAATTTTGCACAAATGTTTTTGTACATTTACATGACCGATGAGCTCAGTGTTGTGTGAGAAATGGGAAAACGCGTGTACAAATTCATTATTCAAAGGACACGGTATGATGCAGCGAGTCTGAATAGATGTGAATTAGAACCTGCCACATTGCAGTGAGATTAAACAGGTTTAAATACAGACAGGGTGCACTGCAGCATGTCTTTGTGCAGAGATGTAACGGAGGACATAACGCAATGCAGTTAGACTGTGCAGAGGCCACAGTGTGGCCCGTGTGCGGGGCATTCGTTCTAGTGGAGTGGCAGACTGGCTCATGTAGAACACTGTTCAGCTGGCCCTGACTGACATCCATACTGATCAATACCGCTGAAGAAAAATTAACGCCTTAATTAACGTTACGCAAACGACGTAACGCCCGTCCGTTCACAGCCTGTCGAGTGGAGTGACGGCAGGCGCCGGCTTACCTGCTTCCCAACGTTCTTAATGGCCAGCTGCTCGGGGGTCATCTTGTCCTCCTCCTCCACCGCCTGAAAAGACAGCAGGGGAAAAACAGCTCCCGTCAGAGGGAACGAGACGCTGGCGAAGCACCGAGTCCGCCGGTCAAACGCTGGCCTCTCAGGCCGGGCAGTGACCACTCGGGCCACACAAATGGCACTGAGGGCAGCTCATAACGCCAATCGCGCAGGTAAGCGCAGGTAAACGCAGGGACGCCAGCCGGGTACCTTGTTGTAGTTCTTGGCCAGCTCCAGCATCTCCTTGACGATGGTCTCGTTCAGCCGGCAGTGCTCGCTGTAGTCCTCCAGAGTCAGGCCCTCCATCCAGCTCTTCTTGTGTAAGTTCAGCAGCATCTGCAAGTGTGAAAACCGACAAGGAGTTACAACGGAGCGAGAAAAGAAGCTACTGCAGGAGCTCTGGAGACATTAACGCATTACATACACAGAACATAGAGGTAAGTATCCTAGTCAAGATGTGTAGACTACGTCCCTTAACAGGTCAACTTCTCAATATGACACAATTACTGAAATGATTCCGACAAAAGTACAATAGGGCAGAGGGCCAGGTTAAATCTAACCTCAATCTTCTTTCTGGAACATTCTGACAAATGAAATTAAACAAGATTGATGGGTTTCCTCTTGTTTGAAAACACTGCTTATTTCAGTGACTAGTAAACCAATGCTGAGGTACATCAGTTGCCTAATTTTTTTTTTTGTCAAATTAAGGACAAAAGATACTGTGATAAGACTGGATGAGAGCCTCTTCCTGGACAATGAGGCCATTTCATCATTACATTAAAAAAGCGATTTGTGACTAATAATGCTGGAGGCATTACAACATTCACTTTTCCACATCACACATAGTGAGTATTCCAGTAAGTTTTTCCCCCCTCTTCACTGGAACATTTGATCGATTTGACAGCTACAGGCACCAAGGAAACTCCAAGAGCTCCAAACCTTCTGCTCCAGCTCGTTCTTCCTGTAGTTGATAGTGATGGAGTAGTAGTGGCGATTCAACCCGTGAATCAAGGCCTAGAAAAAAAAAACCACACAGCGTACTGTAACGGAGGCACAGTCCCTCAAACTGAACCACCATTCCAACAACACTGTTTCACAACACCTTATGCAGATTCACAGACAGCATTAAAGCGATTTAACCTGGAAATGGGTGTGAGCATTAGGACTTACGAAAATAGGGCAGAATCAACATGTGATTCTCACCGCACACACACGTGAGCATGGCGTGCTTTTTTGTTTTGTTTTTTTTTTTCACTGGTATTAAACCCAATTACGATGCAGTTGTGATAGAGGCGGCAGGTGATGCAGGGTGTGGAGGCAGACCGCGGGCGCCGGGGGCGACGAAACGGGTTCCGCCGCACAGGCTGAGCGGAGAGGGGGAGCTGTTTGTGTCCTAATGAAGCGGTTTGCGCATGTGAGGATAACGAGAGGGGTCATTACAGCCTTGCAATAAGGTCCGGTAATCCACCCTCCCGGAAAATGCAAGCACGGACTTGCCTTTGCCCAATCAGGGGGGCAGGCCATTTCCTCCTCATTACAGGATTATGCCGCAGTTTCCTCCTCTTTGGTTTAATAAGCAAACAAGGGCTTACCTTTTTTTCCCTCTCTTTGTTTTGCTTTAAGTGCTTGTTTAACACACCGTTCTACAGTTTGTCTCAAGGATATTTTCCCTTTCTTTTTTGGGAAGGGGGGGGAGTAAGCATTAGCTTCAGAGCATTGCAGTTAGGAACCAAGCCTGCGCCCAAAATCACAGAGGGAGAGGCTCGCCTGTCAGTAGCAGGGCATACAGTCCCCCGGGAGTCCCTGCATGTGTTAGAGAGCTCCAACCCCATCAGGCTGGGCACACAAACATGCTGTAATGACCTAACAAAGTGGGTGCTGGGTCAGTAAATACAATCACATTATCTCTCAAATGCAGTCATATTCTCATGCTGCTTTATTAATGTGATTTATATTCAAAACTGTTAAATGTTAGCAGCATTTTTATTCTTTACTACTAAAAATTCACATGTGATTTAGCAGTTATTTCTCTGCTTTTCTTCGTTGCCGTTTTCCTTCGGAGGGGTAAATTCTTCAAGCCATTAACGAAATCTGGATTTTTTTGGTACCTGGATGGAGGGCTTGTTCAGGTGGCCCAGGTTGGACGTCGTCTGCCTCGGCTCATGCCCCAGAACCATCATGTTGGCGTTAATCAGCCTGAACGCGTCGATCACAACCTGCAACGACAGGGGCAGAGAGTGTCAGATCCACTCAAAAACTGCAAGCGAAAGAGAGAGACCACGTTCACCACACACACATGTGCCCTTGGCTTTCTGCCAGCAAGTTTTAATTAAAAAAAAAAAAAAAAAAGAAGAATATCATGCTGACTCTACCATGAGGAAACCCTGCTCCAGATCAGAGAGAGGGGGCTGTCAGACTCAGGTACACAGCTTCATTTCGCAGAAGGGTTAAACAAAGAAACCTCAAGAAAGTCACGTTTTCTACATACGGCAACACAAACTCTTAGCAAACGGCAACTTGCGTGGTAGTTGTGCTGCACCTTGCGCGTGTCTGCTGCCGGGGGTCTAATCTAATCAATGTGAATGACAAGGACCACAAGAGCCTGAAAGTGAGCACCAGCCAGGGGACTTTACCTTATGCTCACCACTGTCACATCAATGATGTGATCGCGCCGCGAAGAAATGACAACAAAATTACCGCCAGCGAGGACACGGGGACAGAGAGCCGGCCCCAGTCAGATGCGATTGCTTCTTCTGACTGTAAAATAGCTCCTCTCGCGTCGGATGGGTGAGCGCAGGCCTGTCAGAGCCGTAACACAGGCTCAGGCACACCGAGCGGAGCCGGGGAGAACCACCAAGGTTATTTACGATTCGTGACAGGTAGTGGCTTATATTACAGTGGCACTAAAATTTTCATGGGGGTGCATTTAAAAGGGCCCTTAAGTTATTTATATGTTGTTTGCTAGACGTCACATCGGAATTTGTGTTTATAAATCAAAGCGATTTTTTAGTTCTTTTCTTCTTTTTCTATACAGATTGAAGAAAATGGTAAGAGATTTTTTTTGTGGCTGTTATTGCTGTTGTGTTGTATTTACCGTAGTTAAATTACACTTAATTTAGGATTGCGCGTGTGCGTTCACATCTGTGTGCAGACTCTGATCCCCCCTCTTGACCCCTGTGGATCCCTGCTGTCAGAAGGAATCAGACCGCTCTTCTGAAGACGAGGCAGTCGGTGGTCTGCCGAGAGCCGCCTGGACAGTTGTGGCTTTTAAGCCCTTATTAGCTTCCCTCCCAGAGACGCGTGTCCCTGTCGCCCTGAGAGGTTTCCCCTCTCGCTGCTCTCATAACGATGCCTTCCTGTGCCTTCAGCACAAAGGCCTTTTCTCCGCCCGATCTCCGAGTCTGCCACAAACGAGCCACACACTCAAACACGCGTCGCTGTATAACGGGTTTCCTCCTTAAGAGACGACACCTAACGGCTCGCGTGACGATCTTGATTATGACTGCGATACGATCACAGACACAGGGGGCCAAAAACACCGAGAGTACACATGATGCTCTTTCTGCATAACTCTGTAGCTACTATATTATTTGTCGAAACACTGATCTTATTCTTAAAAAACGATGCATTGGCACTTAATTAAAAGAAAAAAAAAAAATTAAAGATCAAATAAAAACAAATAAATCTGTGCATTTGTGAAATCACTGTTTTGTGACAAACCTACTATTGACATTACAATACAACCTTTCTGGCATAATATAACACCAATAAACAACAAGTTAATGCAATCGGTAGCCTGCAAATACATTCCTTGCAAAAATATAAACACAAACCGGTTATAAATGTATTCTCAGTAATACGCTGCTATTTCCATCCAGCGGAGCAGGCTATTATATTCAGCACATTAAACTCTGTTCCCACTAGTAATAGTCACCCCATCCCCAATTTCCATACAACGACCCCACCTTTAAGTAATTACTCTATTTTTTGTTTTCTTATACTTTCCTGACAATCATGTGACCACTGATATAATGCAAATAATACATCTGTGTGTATTTATTTATCAATCTTTAGGCCAAAAGCACACTGAGGTGATAATTACTTCACTTGACAGCAAAAATGAAACAATTCAATATGCCTGTCTGCAACAATAATAGAAATGCATCCTTAATACCTACATCACTTGTATAACGATAAACCAAACCTTAAACGCAGCTGAGCTTCGAAAACATTTACTTTGAACCTAGCCAAAAAACTTGCACGGGGAAAAACTGACCATCGGGTTGGAATGGGGGGAAAAAGGCGAAAAACTACGCGAGAAGTGAGACGTCACGTGCTGCCCGATTCTTACGGGAGTTGAACGTCCCGCGATGTTGCGCGCGTGTCGTGTTAATCGCGCAGCCGCCGATTCCGCTGCATTTCGCAGCGCGGCGGTACAGCGGGGTGGTGCAGTCCTGCAGCCGAACGCACCGTAGCCTCCCTGCCTCTGCAGTACTTCCACCTGGTCCTATGCCCAGAGAGACTAATTTACACAGCCAGCGTAACACTAACGACACCCAGACGCATCCCGTTACGACGCTTGTTTTTGTTATTTTATTATTGTTATCACTGCATTTGAGCCATGTCTTCCACAACAGCCGTGCTTTATCACCTGCGGAACTACATAATGAAGATCATAATTACTGTCATTATGATCATTATCAATCATAATAATCACAAATACTAGGGGACATTGAAAGAGGAATGAAAAAGATAATGCTATAACAAATAAAGGCAAAAAACAACAAATAAAAATTGATAACAGTGAGAAAAGCACACAAGCCTTTAACGGTAGCTAAATAATTTTTCATTTATTTGACTGAGTGTGGTGTTGTGAGCGCTCTGACTGCGAGTGAAAGTTAGGGCTTCCTCTACTACTGCTCAGATTCCATGCTCATATTTCTGCAGCATTTTGTCAGCATTTGGCTCTTCGATCAAAACAGAAGCCCGCTGCTGAGCCCAACGGTGTTTCCATGTGTTTCCCCTGCTGTCTTTCTCTCCAGACCCTGCCGTTAGCGAAACATCTTAACTGTCTTTGTTACTAACGTGTCTTTATAGGCAAGGTGTTAGGAGGCAATAGCTGGGATTTACAGGTTTGTAAAATCATGGGAAATAAATACGGCAGCCAAACAAGCTGCCTGCGAATCAGGCATCAGGAGAGTGTGGCGGACGACACACAATTCATTAGCGATGTCATCTGAGGAAGATCGGAGGAATCGTAAAGCTGACGTATAATCAGAGGAAAAGCAAAAAAAAAAAAAAACAGTTCACCTGAAGTTTAAAAAAAGCCAAACGGTAAGGTGATTCTGCTCTTCCCCTCTGTCATTAAGCTCCAGCCCGCCACGGTCAGCGCTCACATGACCCGACTTCTGCACAAAATATAGCGAGGATCAGAGCAGCATGCCGAGCAATGAAAACGTCTCCGCTACACAGACAGTCTCTGCAGGTCTGACATGTTCGGTCAATCAGGCCTCCCTCGCTGGCGTGCTTACCGCCGTGCGGCAGACCCGCGATAATCTGATTGCGAAGGGCACTTTGCACCTTCTCTTTCCCCTTTGTGAGAAGTGACCCCAAATTAGTCTCATAGCTTCATGTATTGCATTTGCTTATTTAATCTCATATCTGCGGATTACTGCACTTCTTTGTAGCGTTTGTTGTAAGCTGTCACCAGGATAAAAGTGTTTTATTCATTTGTCTCCTTTATTTATATTTTAAATGTTTCATTAGTGCTGTGAGGTGCTTTGGGCCTCCTTGTTATTGTAGGAAAGGCACTCAAGGTTTATTTGCTATACACTATTCCCACCCAATGCAGAGAATCAATGCATGTTATCTGAGATACTGGATCCTGGCCTGCTTAAAAATAGTTGAGTCTTCACTCACTTCACAGAGCCAGCTTCCTGAAAACAACTGAATAAAGAACACCCTGTGGTCTTACACCCTTGAAATCAACCTCCGCACCTTCAAGGGAGACCTGTGAGTTCTACAGATACACTGTGTATGTGTACAAAAAATGTTTTATGGTAAGTCATCTAAAGTTGTACCCTGTGAAAACAAGGCACAGCTAGTGAGTTTACCATGATTTCACCGACAGAACCTGCCGCACTACTTTCATTTGTAAACATCACCTCATTTTCGATTCATGAAAATAGAATTTTCTTTAACTGGACAAATGATATTGTACGGCTTTCTTGGTAACGTTTACATTTAATGTTCCAGACTGATACCGGCACCGATAAGGCACTTGTCATAGCGAGATAAAAAGGACTATTTAGGACAAAGAATTGACCACTTATGTGTTGTCTTGCTTTGATACTCATGCTAGCAGTGAAGTCGTTCCGGTGATATCAGAATGATGGGACTGTTCATGTCCATCACCAGCTCCCATTAGTAACAGAATCACTGAGTAAAATGTGTTACTGCCATAAGCCACTGTTACATGTCATTCCTCTAAGCTGCTCTTTGTTTTTCACCAGTGCTGCTGTTGCAGGGGGTTATTGTAAAGGGAGTGATGTTAGCTCCCCAGCAGCATACATTTCAGACAGAAATATCTCACACATACAAGTCTGAACAACAGTACTGCCATGCCATGCCCTGCCAAATCTTACACTGGGGGGGAAAAAAAGACCTAAACACAATACAAAATTCCTTTAAAAATGTCATCACTAAATTATACTACAAAAAGACTGTATTCAATATCACGACATATTTTGCCAGACCAGGCACAAACACCCACGAGTCGCAAACGGGTAAAACATCCACAATGCCGCTATCCCCACGGTACATCACTGCGTCCTTTTAGCAAGCTACATTGCAGATGTGTATTATTTGGGTAAAAAATGGCGAGCATATAATGTCAAAATAGCACGGCGAAGAACAGGGCTAATGTGCCATCTAAAAACTTCTTTTATCACCTGCAACCGACCTGTTATCGGCCGCTCGGTGTCTTGCTAGTCTGATTAAAAATTAACGGCGCAGGGTGGCGCGGGGAGCGCGGCTGGGGTTTGTGACCATTTTGTTGCTCCGGCTGCCAGTCGCTGTCAGACGTCTGCGAGTGAGGAGCTGCAGCCGCTGTCCCCTGCAAGCCCGCCGCATTAAAAATGCAGCAAAGCCGTACTTTCTGCAGCCATTTCCGATGAAAAGCGCACGGAAACCAAACTGACTTATGCCAAACGAATATCAGTGAATCTCTGTGATTGCGGGGTTTCTGATGTTCGGAGGCATTGAAATTATTTATAAAACATCAATTTTAGCTTAAGAAGAGCAATGCCATGGAAGTGTGTGCGCATTTTCCTCTGGTCTCCTTAGAGATTTTCCACATATTTGGCCTGAAACCTCGAGGATTCAAAAAAAAAAAAAAAAAAATCTCTCTCAACCACGTTGAGCGCTTCTCTGTAAGAAGGTCAGAACGCCATACTGTTTCTCACACAGCTAGACACTGCTACAGCTCTGAAATCTGCACTGAAAGCTTAGGCCAAAATAAAGAAAAAGAGCATTGCAGTTTCATCAGCACTTACATCATCAGGAGATATAGCTAATAATGAGCAGCTAATAAGCACTAATGTTCACTCTCTTTTTTTAAATCAAAACAGACCTGTATTTTTGGACATACTGTCTGTGCGCACACAAATATGGCAGTAAAAAATGTTCTCATTCAATCTTAAACATCAAACGTTTTAAGCTCACAAAAAATATGAAAATTTCAGTCATGGTGCTTAACACAAAGGTTTGGAACAATTACCCACAGCACCTGATATACTTTGTGCTGTGAAAACGACTGCTCTCTGTATGGTTAATAAACATTAACAGCGCCTGTGAGACAGCACTCTCTTACTCTAGAGTGAAGAGCAGAAGCCTTTCAGGGGAGAAAAGTGTCGATTGTCATGTTACGCGATTATAATCTCAATTAAAGTAGCAGGCAGCCGCGGCGGGCCGACGTGCCGCTCATTGAGAATTCAGCGCGAAAAGTGAGGCCGGCGGATTGCTGCTTCGCCTCATGTTTAATTTATGGAGGCGCGATGTGTTTTGGGGTCGCGTTCTCTCCGTTCTAACATGGCAGCTATTGATAAGAGCCGTGACAAAGCCCTGCGCTCCCGGAGAAGGGCACGCCCTGGGGCGCGGGGCGGCCGAATGAGCGATCACGGTCCCGCGCACAGGACGTGACAGTGGAGCACCCGTATCCCACCACTAACACCACATGACCGACCTTCCACCAGTGTTTCACATGCCTGTGTCTAAACGGGCTAAACTAAACAAACCACCGGCACGGTGGCGTTTTTAACCACGCTCGTTTGCAGCATTAAAAAGGGCGCGGTTCTGCCGTGCTCGGACCCGTGTCCGCCTGGAGATGAGAGAGAGACGTGCCCGGCTGAAAGGAGCCTGATAAATCCTGGGCGAAGCACACAGGAGCCCAGCTTCCCCGCAGTCTTACCCTGCTACACACAGCCCTGAGCCAATTTCAGTGTGTTGCGCCGTGTATCTCGTTCCTCCTCCCCATGGCCAAGTGAAATGGAATTGCCTCTCACATTTACAGACAGCTCTGAGAAGGTGATAATAGAGCTACTCCCTGCTGTCTGTAGGCAGGAAATAGGGATCTGGCATATGGGGCCAGGAAGCAAACAGATGAGGACAGGCGCCCAGGCAAAGGGGGAAATGAAATTAAAGGTTAACAATCAACTCAGATTTTCTTGCTGGCGTGGAAAAAAAAAAAAAACTCCACTCAAAGTTGATGCAAAGTTAAACAATCGTATGTTGCGTTTCAAGTTTACAGTTTCTAGATTGACAGATGAAGACTTAGAACAAAACATGCCAATGTTGCTATCAAATCCCATCACGTTACAAGGGCAGACCTTTGTTTTCAGAGGAAACTCAAATGTAGAGTTGTTCAAGAAATAATGATCAACACCTAATTAACGTTATGTCAAAAACACTAGGTTACAGCGGAGATTGCCTCAAGGTTTCAGCACCGCAGTATGCATGACAGCGTATGACAAAGTTATTCGTGAGCGCTTTGGTGCAATTCTGGACAGTATCATGAACAACAAAAACACAATGCCCGTGGAATCGAGGCACCGCACAGGAGCGGAGGTGAAGGTCCCGGGGGTGAGAGTGACAGTTCGGGGAGGGGGGGGTACCTTTCCTTTGACGCTCTGGATGGGGTCCACCACCACGGCGACGGCGCGCTCCGACAGCGCCTCGAAGCTCTGCTGGGTGTTGATGTCCACTCCCGACAGCCAGCAGCCGAAGCCGGGATGGCTGTGGTACCAGCCCACCACCATCTCAGGCCTGCAAGGCGGAGGGAAACGAATCAGGCTGCCGAAAAACAACCCTCTGCACCGGGACCTCCCGCGTAAAGAGGGTAAAAAATGCACAGGAGGTGCAGGGAAACAGCGGTGTGTGTGTGTGTGTGTGTGTGTGTGTGTGTGTGTGTGTGTGTGTGTGTGTGTGTGTGTGTGTGTGTGTGCGTGCGAGTGCGCCCACGCATGTTGCAAGAGGCAAAGCAGGCACAAACCTAAAGAGGAGGAAAAACCCCTCACTCTGCACATTCTACACAGTGCCACAGTGAAAACATTAAAGCTAACGGGCTGAGTGCGACGGAGGAGCGCAGTCATTAAGGCAAGTGCTTTAGCACAGGAAGAGCTTGCCTTCAGCTTTTCGCCCTGTTACCACACCTTGCATGAGCCAGTTTTTACCCTTTCAGCACTTGAGATGGAATATCCACCCTTCCAATATCAATTAAAGCCGCGGCGGGACTAAGGGCTCCATCAAGAGGCAATTTTCACAGCACCACCAGGCTGCTGAGGCCCCTCCCACTCTTCTCAAAGCCCCCCCCACATGGAAAAAGGTAAAAGTATCTGAACAACTAGCTGGTAACCGCTGAAGGGCAAAAAGATGGCAAAACTAAAGGTCTAATGCCAACTGGAGTACGACACGCAGAACCACCGAAGCTGGGCGATAGCAGGTTCATCTCAGAGCCCAAACGGAGAGACTCCACAGAGGCAGAGGAAAGGAATAAGATGGGATATTTACCTTCCAGTCTGCTTAAGCATATCTAACATTTTAGCCTGGAAGACGGGATCTACAGCCTCCACACTGACGCCCTGTGAAAGACACATTTTTATCAGATTCTGCATTGCATATTGAAATAATAAAACACAGCGCACGTTGCGAGATTAGCGCTGCCTCCATTAACACATAGTTAGACTCAACAAACTCGGAACATTTTCCTGGTTCTGCATTTTGAATACCCATATGGGTGTACTGAGGTAGGACAAATAATTGTGAAACGCTTTATCCAAATTCAAACAAACAAATAAGTAAAAAACGCTCTTGAATGAGACCCTTCAGAACAGAAATGTACACTTATGTCATGGTAGAGCATCACACATATTTCCATGTGATGTTTTGTTTACATTTTATGATACTGTTTTTTTTTGTTAGTTTCTCTAAAAATGTACTTCACACCACCTGTACAGGTTATAGAACGGTAATCGAGAAGGATTTATGCATCAATCATAACAGCGCGAAATAAGAGCTTACGGTTCCTGACTGGGGCATAGCGAACACGTCGATCACGCGCACGGTGTAGTCGTCCACAAACTCCCCCAGCATCAAGCCCATGACCTCCATGGGCACGCCAGCACGGCCGTGCTTCAGCATCTGAAAGACATGAGCGAAGCAACGCATGAAGCAAACACAATCACAGTTTATTAATATATCATCGTTAGCTACTCATTTTATCCATACTCAGCGTACTACTTAGCACTAACTGCAAGATGCTTCACCTTTACCTTTGAGCGATATATTTAAACAGGTAATATTTTCATACAGAATTCAGATCTGCATCTACTGAAATAAAAATACACACCTTGTGTAAAATCTACACAGTATTTTTCATTCATTCCACCTACAGTCATACTGAATGCTGTTATTACATCCAAAAAGCATGCAGCACTTATATATATGAATTTCATATATATATGAAATTCATAGCTGAAGACAAAACCCAGAGCCATTATGCCAATTCAAAGCCTTATTAATGCTGGAAATATTCATAAGAAAAACACAACAGCAACAAATAAGACAAAAAATGTAGTAAGAACAGAACATGTCAAAATTGCAACTCAATTAAAAAGCATACAAATTAAGTTTAATTTAGGGGAAAAAAGGCGATTAACAGTACATAAAGGTTATAACAAAAACGGAAGAGCAAAATAAAAAGGTTGTGACCCTTTCATACATACATTATTTAAAATATATGGTAAAAAATCTCTCATTTTCTCTCTTTCTGGGTCAAAATGACAAAATGGTGTTTTTACCTTGGGTGGTCGTTAATTACATGTCAGTAGCTGGTGTGGTAAGGGAAGGAAAACCAAACCAAACTTACGCCACGAGTGAACAACACAATGAAACGCACAAAGCTGTGAAAACACATCTCACCAGATTATTCTCGCTTTCCATTCCTTGTGCTTTTTAAGAGAATATGAGCGAATATATGTTTTCTCACTGATTGTGTATGCATTTTCCTAACGCTGTGGTCACAGCTGTATAACAGTAACCGTAAACTGTAGGTTCCTCCTTCTTAACCCATGCACCTGAACATGAACAGCTACGGAAGAGCAAACTGAAAGCCAGGCACAGGCATTCAAAAAATGAATTCAGCTCAGATCAAAGAGCATCAACAGATTCATTTCATTAAGAAAAGTGCCTGATTTTTTTCACCATTACTGCATCATGTACATAATTGTGCAGAGATACAAATAATGCAGCAGCTTCTCTCTTCATGAAGAGGACATTTAAATGAAATTATCTCATAAATACAAACCAAATTAGCCGCTGATTTGGCAATCATTTTCTCACCCCTCACTGCTGCGGAAAGTGAGGCGAACCTGGTGTTCATGATCGCCCCTGAGGGGCACGGTTAGAAATTTGGCACGTGCTGCAGATAAACAATCTGTCTGAAAAGGCATGCTGTTTGCTGAATGTAATATTATCATATATCTCCTTAAGGGTTTAAAGGAGGCAACGAAGTGGAAAACTTCAAAATCAGAAGTTTGGAAAAATAAGTCGTTAAAGTTTTGACCGTATTAACCGTCCACAGCTCACCAGAAAGTCATAGGACACGTTTATGGGCATTAATAAAATCACTCGATGAAGAGAGGGAACATTTAGGCCACAGAGGGTATATCACCTGAAGGTCATGGGGTTGATTTTGTTCTTTGTTTACTGCCAGCTGTTACCATTGCATTCACATACTCTAGCAACTGAATTCCACTTTCCATTTTATAAGTGGTACAATGCCATTAAGCTTTGTACATTTAAAAACTTTTATCAAAAATATGAGAAAAAAAAAAACATCTGTTCATTTAAGTTTCTTTCACAGTCTGACTGAAGGCATCCCAAACTCATTACATACTGGAGGTCAGTCTACAGTGACATCATTCTGACAGCAATGCATTCCAACGCACACCCTGAGTTCCCACCAGCTTTTGTTAATGATAATGCAGGCACTTACATACTACAATAGCTGCTATTAGTATGTGTCTGTGGATGCTTTTGGAAGGGGGTAACCCTTAAAATGACCTGCAACTACGATTTAATTGATGATAGGAAATATAGTATTGTTGCCTTGTTTCAGGCAATTGTCTTCTTCTAGCCATTAAAGGTAAAATATTCAGAATGTGCGCATAAAGGAATCTCCATTACTGTGGAACAGGACTGTCAGAAGACACTAAACAGTAGATTGCTTTCAGGGTTCACACATATTCCACATACCCCCTCATACCTTCACCTCAGCTAACACGACCTGTACAGAGGAAAGCAGGTGACTTGGCTTTGGTATCAGGTGAAAACTCTACCTATGATCAACTATGACTGGAGGAGGATCTGGACCCGATGAGTTAACGGGACAGCATAAGACAGGTGAGCATGACCTCATGGCGCCATAAGGCCGGTACAGGCTGGGCGACCAGACACCTGGCCCGGGAGACACACCAGGTCTGCAGCGCAGGTCGGTCGTGAACGTCTCGCCCAATAGTGCAAGCAGAATCTCAGCCAGCCTACACCTGAGCCAATCAGTGAAGAGCTGGGCGTGTCCTGAGGACCACTTGAACCTCTGCAGGAAGTGCACGCTGTATCAGAAATGACACGGGCTGTGCTTCAAGCATTCGCTGTACAAAAAACTGAATTATTCTTAAATTGCGTAGTAGCATCAGTTCACAAAAACCCTTAAACAGCGAACAGGAGGACATGGGTAGGCTGCCGTTCCTGCAGCAGTAACAGGGACCTCTCTTCCAGAACGGCATTGAGAGAGACCTCTCTCACCCTCTGTCCTCCCTCGCTTCGCTGCTACATCTGCTATCAGCAGACAGCCTCACAGTCACCCTCTTTATTTACTGTGAACATTTCAGCAGAAAAAGCTGCTTCGGTATATTATGTAGTATTTTATATTTTAGGATATTATTTTGAGGCTTGCACAGAGGCCACGTCTTGGCTCAGATTCGGCTGGATATGAATGGCCTGGGTTTTTGCCGTATTTGCCTATGCTGTGTTGCAGTAGCGTTTGTATGACCTCTGAGGAAGACCTCGGCCGATGTCAGGACCGCTAACTGCAGCCCACAGCCCAACCCCTGCTCAGTGTGCCGAAACCGGGCCACACCGATTTTTACACCTCACCTCCTGAAACAAGAATCACTTCCCTCAAATAAACAACGTGGAAAACACCTTTGCCTTTTACTTTATCACATTTTTGCAAGAAACATTTTTACAAGCTACACTATATGAAAAGAAAGGTACAGTACATGCATTGAATAATTGCTATTTTTACTGAGACAAATGGTAAAGCATGATGTTTTGCCAAATGCTTGGGAATTGAAAGAGCTCTTTAATTGCAGCTTTCAGAAGACGTGTTGATTAAACGGCGTTCTGCGAGCGCGCTGCTTCGTTTGCATATACAGAACCCAGCTACACACTGTGCCACTTAATTGTGAGCAAGGGCTGTGTGTACAGGTATACCTCAGTTAACGAGGCAGATTCGTGTCACAAGGTCACTTTGTTCTCTGAAATTTCATTACCACAGATATAAATAACATGACATAAACATGGAATCGTTCCAAGACTCCATAAAACTAGCATAATTAGCAAAATATTGTTAACTACTGAATGATCATCATCAGTGTGTCTTAAACATGAAATATAGCTTGATTTAATAAATGTCTACTGTACATGCATTAAGATTAAGTAGCCCTCAGACCTTACTCACATTTTAATCACTGTCAACAAGATATAATTACTTTAAAAAGAAAATGCATCTGAGTAGTTCCTTTATTTCTGACTTCTTAAAAAGCGTACTTTTTTTTGTTACAAAAAAAGAGAACTGTTATTATGGAGTTTTGCTCTCAGAAGCATAATTAACCAAGGTACACCTGTATTCTCACAGAAAGGGAATGGTCATTCACTTACAGATTTATGGATCTGAACTCAAACGGACATATCTGAACCTATTGTTGAGCCATGTATGAATGACCCCTGCATGACGAGGCGCTGGCCAAAGGGGACTGAAAGAAGGCAGCCATTTTTATTCCACACACCCAAATGCTGGAGTGACAGGTTATTGCTTTTCCTTTCACCACAACAGGAAACATGTTAAAATCTGAGGGAAACGCACAGAAAAGGCATTCGATAAGGGCTGCTGATTCTACTCTACCGCCTGCATGAAGGAGTACAGTGAGGTAAGCTCAGATGTTGCTGAAATGGGTCTGGAGTTCTGTTCTGTGCACCTGCAGAAATCAAACGCTGACAAAAACGGCCACCCCGGGAGGCCAGGAGTCACCACCCACGGCTGAGGGTAGCCAGCGAGAGAGCCGCTAAAGCCACTTTCCATCACACATTCATTTAAGTGGAGCCATCGACAGCATGGGAACTTAGTCAGTGCTGTTGGGCATCTGTCACACTTTAAGGAGGACATCTACAACACGCAGGACCACAGATCCCCGGGACCAGGGGTGGACACCGCTGCCATACACGCCCACTTCCTTCCCATAAGGCTTTACGCGCTTCCCGTGTGTGGCCGTTCCTACCTTGAGAAGCGCCAGCGAGGAGATGTACACCTGTTCTGCTGTGTCCACTGCAGGGGCGTCTGTGGGGGGACCCTAGGAAAACACACAGTAATATTACTCACATTACAATCTCCTGTTTGTTTCACTGAGAGCATGTGCTTTACTACCACCCAGTATTTAAGGATGTGGCACAAGAGACACTACAATGTATATAATATATTGTATATATATGTGTGTGCGTGTGTGATATATTATGATATTTTATATATATATAAATATATATACAACACATAAAATATGGTTAGTCTTTGTTTTCCTATCCCACAATGGAACCAAAGTTTCGGCAGCAGTAAAATGTCACTTTCTTCAAATATTCAGCACGGCCTTTCTCCCTGCATCCGAGCGGCTACCTGAGTGCAAAAACGCTTAAATAATGCAGACTGAAAACAGGGCAGAATGTATCTCGCCACCTTCCCTTCGTTTCAGCGACGTTAGCGAGACGGAGGCGGGGGGCCGGGCGAGGCGCCGGAGGCGCGGCACCGATACCCACGCTTTCAGAGAATTCCCACAAGCCCCCGGCCCGGCTAACCGGTGACGCAACGCTCTGTCATCCTCCCTCCGATTCCCCAATTATCCCCGCAAATCTAATGATGGTGTGAAAGCGGAGCACCAGAGGGATCCAGCAGAATCAACAAAGCAAACAACCTCCCTGACAGCCGCCGCTCACCGGCTAAAGATAACCTGCAGATTGGGGCAGAGGGAACACTTTGCAGGTAGCTGTCACAGGTACGGCAGCAGAGAATTGCACTTGCTATCCCCAGGTAGACAAAGCTGTGAACACAATACCGCGGCTATTTGTCTTACACCAAATCAAAATCAAGCAAAATAAATTAAGCAGATTTTTTTTCTCCGGATCATCAGTACCGCTGTCGCATGCTGCTAAATGTTTTTGCACGTTTTTTCCAAGAGCACTTTCATATTTTTCTCTCCTATTAGAGCTGCATGAACGTGGATAGACATCTGAGAAAAGTGCTAAAATAATTGTTTTGTAACCTAGCGGGTCTGATCACCTTGAATTGCAAAGGTGCCATGTTTCCTTTGATGTCTCCACACATAAACGCTGTTCAGACACCATTCCCACTTGACTCCACGTCACGAGGAAAGTCTTTCTAGCCTTAAAGTAAGCAAAAATGATGAAGTCATTTAGTTGTTTGTTAAGATTCAAGGACAAAGAGTCGGCCCACGGGCACAAGAGCGACGGCTCTCAGGAGAACAGGGGACACGTCTTCAGACGAAATGCAGATACAGGGGCACGGGTCTGCCATCTCTACGGCTTGTGGGTACAGAAAGAGAACAGCGTGACTTCTCACCAAATGGGCCAGGTGGCTATAATCCCCCTGCACTGTCATGAAAAACACATTCAAACTCAACCTTTATTTTAACAAAAACCCTAATTTGATTCCAGAGTGCACATCAAATGACTGCAAAAAAACTAACCATTAGAGGATGGTGCACACTTTAAAAAAAAAAAAAAAAAAACGACGAAGGAAACCCCTCCAGCAGCACGTGGCAGACGGACTACACACTAATGAAGCCAGCCACCCACTAACACAAGGAGGCATCAGTCAGGGAAAAAGGTCCACTACAATGGCGCTCAACTTCGCCTGGTCCAGATGGTTTCTTAACACTGAATAAATAGCTGGATCGGTGAGAGAGACCGTGGTGGCAGGGTTCGAAAGCAGGGCATCTATACAGCACGAGCGCGCGGTCAGCAAAGGGAGAGCAGAGGCAGAAAATAAAAATGTGCGTAATGGTAGAGGGGAAGGAAAAAAAACAAGTGGTTTCAAGAGATTACCAGACCCCAGCCAACATGTCAGGGAGCTCTCGGCTGTGCTGTTGACAAAGTGTTAAGGCGAAGCGTTTGCCATCGTAACGGAGCACCCCGCTCACGCCCCAATGTGTTACCCACCAAGTCCTCCTCTGCAAATTTGTTAACACAATTAGATAGATTGCCTCACCTATCCCATGGTGTGAACTGGTATCAATTATTTAGCCATCCTTTGATTATTATATTTTATTAAAATACCTGCTAATGAATTGTGAACCTGAGGGTTGGGTGTGACTACAGATTCGCTGCGGCTGTTTGTTTTAGCTTGCACTCGCGACGCTACGCAAGAATCCTCTTCCCAATCGCACCTTATTTTTACCCCCCCGTTTAAAGACTGCGGTCCGTACTACACACGGCCGCGAGATGTTTCTGATTTTACAGCATTCCCAAATCATTAGGGCCCGGGAGTGAAACGCCTTCTACCTGTAAACGGGACTCAGAGGAGAAACAAACCCCCACAGAGATTTTCACCAGGTGTTGGAAGATTCACACCCATCCGAGGTGTTGTTTAGCAGCCTGATAAACATGCACCGAAAACGAGGGGAGCCGAAGGAGGCTGCGGCGCTCCGTACTCTGACCAAGGCTAATGCTGCGGGCTGGAGCGCGGGTAGCGTCGCCGCGGCGTGTTCGTTAGCGCCACGACCCAGTTTAATGGCAAAGATGGTGCGGCTGCCGCGAAACAAAAGACAGAAAGTGCATTATTGAGGAGTGTTTCTTGGAAACCAGTCTCGCTTCTAATTGTAACTACGCAAGGCCATATGGGCATGTGTGAAAATAGAATACCCGAGCAGTACACAAAGATTTATGGAGGAAGGAGGGAAAAAAAGGGAGAGAGAAACAAAAAAAGCACACAGGCCTACTGTATCTTTCATTTTAAAAGTTTGCCTATCTCAGGAGCCAAAACGCTCTTTTAACCGAAACAGAACCGAGAATCCTGACGTGGTAAACAAGGGCCGGCCGTGTTCCGCAGGGCCGTTTGGGTCTGCGGACCCGCGTCCCGGCCGACGGGGGAAAAGCAGGGACGGTACACAGCCTTGTTTGATATTAATTTGAAGTTTGGAATATTAGGGGAGCGGAGAGGGGAAAAACAAGAGTGTCGGGGAGGTGCTCCTGTGCACACCGCCTCTGTGATGTGCAGAAGATGCCTGTTATCGGAGGTGTTAATTGGCAAATTCAGTACAAGTCAGGAGCATGTTCCCCGCAGCCTGTGCCCAGCAAGGCGAGGTCATTAAACCGGGAATGAATTCTTTCATGCTGCCTTAACCCTTGCTAGACTCGCTGTGGTTTTTTTCCTCCACCCCACCCCCCACCTGCTTCCAGCTGCCATTACGAGCAGACCTAGCCACAAAAAAATGAAAAGGAAAAAACAGGGCTGCACTAATTAACATTTCACTTTCCCTTCACTATACGAGACTGAAAACCAAACATTCCTAAAGTATTTATTTCATGTATCTGACATGTGTTTTAGTCAGTGTTTTACAGTGATGATGAGATATCATTAGAAAATCTATAAGAGCGGCCAACACTGTTTAAAACAGTACTTCATAGTTTGGGAAGACAAAGCTGACATTTGTCTAGCTTCTTCAAACAGACACAATGCATTTGAGGAACATTTCATTTCACTTGACACTTTCTCTGATAAAACGTTTAATTATGAGCAGACATCACTTTAGGCACTTTCTGAGCGGCAAAATGGGAGAGAACACTCAAAAAGTCAATTCTTTTCAACTCGGGGGTCTAAAAAGAAGCCTACTACCAAATGCACTGAGGACACGGCAACATTACAGAAATGACACAGTTCACAAGTCTGGCAAATGCTAAGATGCCATCCAGCTTCCCGCACCCCAGAACTTGGAGTCTCCTCTGGGATCCTGGGTGTGATCTCACCACTGCCTCTGTCATCACTTGCTGTGACTGCCAAATATTCCCTCCAAAATCAGGCTTTTCAAATCACCACAGAAACAAACACACTTCAAGGAGGGCAGCTCTGAGCCTTGCGCAGGGAGGCAACTGCTACAACTAATTTTATGAGCTCATTATTGGCTGCTTTACACAAAGAAACAGAGAGGTTTTTTGTTTCGGTTCACAATGTTGGCTCAAGATGCCCTGAGGATTGCGGGTTTGAATCCGTTACTTCTGTAAATACCCAGGAGAAGAAACAGATGACGGGGTAAAGCAGGATATATGTGCTGCTGCAGGTGAGGGGCATGTGTCAGGCAAACGCTGTAAATAGCTCTGCCTGAGCTGACCCGGACATATTCTCAACACGCTGTTCCTTGTCTTATGATATTTTACTGCATCACACATTGCTTAAAGTAGACCTCTTGCTTGTCGACTGCATCTTGTTCATGCATCTGCGGCACTCCCATTAAGAGCCCTACCGTTTATTCAACAGAGGACGGACTCAAACACTGGACCCAAGTGTTGTGCAGTTACAGGAATCTACCATTTCAGTTTATGATCCAGTACCATTAACATCGGTGCAGCGTTTACACTGAACCCAGGCGGCATTTCTTCTCCCCGGCCACAAAATGTCAAAAAGCAGCAAAGCTGGGGCTGGCAGGAGATGCATGCGCCCATTAGGAAGGCGGCCGGTGAAGCCGCTGATGCACACGTATTGTGTTAGTCGCCGGATTCACTGAGAATGCGCGCTCTCTCTCTGCCTCTCTAATGGCAGGCTCTCAGCTGTGCTTTGTGCTTACCGTCATCACAGCGCTGAGTTATGAGGGTGCCTCCGCACCTCTACCATCACTTTCTACAGACCCACGTCCCTAAGCGCACCGGCCCTGCTGACCCAGGCCGCGCTGTTGTCTCTGCGCAGTTGTGAGTGTGTGGGCTGTGCTGCTGTAGGTTGCTGTCTCCCGCTCCCTGGGTGTGATGAGCGCATGTGAAGGAGAATACCTACCTGGCCCAGTCCGGGCATCCCTCCCCCGAGCCTCAGCAGTCTGTCCATGCTTCTGCGGAACGCAAACGAGCACAAAGTTACTGTCGCACTCCAAACTTTCCACACAACTATGCCTGCAATTCAACTCCAGTCTTTAAACGTCAAAAATATTGGTGGTAATTACAAGACGGCATCAGACTTCCTGTTAATTAACACCACATGCTAATTCAAGAATCAGTCTTCCTTTTCTAATTAACAAACATTTTTTTCTTTTTTTTTTTTTTTTTTTTTTACAAGCTGCCCTAGTTTGCAGAAGGCTGATACCAACGTGTTATTTTTCTACGAATGAGCTGTTGTGAATCAGCTCGTCAAGACTATCTGTCCAATGAGACTGGACCTACTCGTATCTGTTACAGGACCTAAAGATATTGCACAATATCAAATGGCCACGCACCAAAACAAAACAACTTTCAGTGACTGTGCAGTCTGATTACCATTAATTTTGATGGAAATAAACAGTCTGCTGACCAGATGGGATTTTTACATTACTACAACTTTATAGATTGGATACACAACAGTCTGAATAAAATGCCAGTGACCTCATTTGCAAACACCACAGGATAATATGCTGAATACTGTTCTTAACGGGGCATAATTGATTTAAATGAAATTTCTCATTTCTGAGAAATTTTTCATTTCTGATCAACATAAATGCTTAAAGAAAAAACACAAAAAAGATATGACAATGCCATTCAAACATACTGATTAACGTACTATTATAGATGAAAACAGAGAGATTTCCTAAGCATTTACACATCAGTCTTTAAATGTTCATTAACTGGATTCCCGCTCGATAGGTCCAACTAAACACTTTCCCTGGTATCACTGTCAAATATGCGTTGGCTTTTCACATTGAGATTACACATTATACGGATGTCTGATCCATCTAGACATACGTGTTACATGGTCACTTCAAGCCCAAGTACTGATAATCTTTCAGAAAATAGTCCTTGATCACCTGTAAAACTGTAAAGCATCAAAATGTTGAGCTTGAGGTTGTATCGGGTTGTCAATCAAAGATAGTCAGGTGTTAACATGGTGATTTTGTTTGTCATCATGTATTATTATTTTCACGCAGTTTTAACACAGTCGAGCATGCGTGTGTAGGGAACGTTACCGCGACTGACACAAACGGCTTGAAATGTCATATAATGTAGAAAGACTCGGAGTGGCAATTTCCACCTAAAGTGTTACAGTTTTGTGAAGTTGGCAAGTAAGACGTTGTGGTCTTCAATTCACAAAATAAATCACTTGTATCTTCCCGGCGCGGCATGAGAAATGCTTGGAGACTTACAGCATCATACTACGTCTCTACGTGAAACTGTCACTCCCTACTGTAGCTTGTTATCAGGCACACCGATTGGTGGATGACAGCAATTGATAAGTGCCATAGACTATGCTGCCAGCTAACTTATTCTGCTAGCTAGTCATGCTAATATTATGTTATTTCATGCTGAAATGGTCTTAAAATGGAATAAAAACCGAATGATCTGTCTAGGAAGCATAGCTGCTATAGGAAATCATATTAATAATAATCTCAAATTTAGACACTACAGAGGAGGCTTGCTAGCCAGCAAGCTAACGATGAAGGCCATGTAGCTGTACACCAAAGAACTTCGTTAACTAGCTAGCATTGGGTAGATCGGTAATTAACGAGACAGGTGGACTAGTCACTGTCTTCTTACTCAAGAAATGTCGCATCATAGATATTGAGCAGAACAGCCTCACACAAACAAAACCCTCAACTGAACACATTTACGGACTGACATCTTCAAACAATACACCCAGCTCACTAGTAGTGACTTTTATTTCATTTTAGGCAGGCAAACCATTTCAGTGAAAATCCAGTTTGCCGACTGAACAGATATTTTTTAGCTAAATGACTAGCAGTTTTCCCCATATTTAAACACAATGACAAAACTTCAACAGCTAGCAAAGTAGCTATTACCAGCTACCCATCTAGTTAGCAAACCACAGAAATGCCCTGAGCTAAATAGCTAGCTATCAAGACGATACAAGCACATAACTAAAGTTAGATAATAATAAGCCCCATCCGATCACAGAAAGCACAAAGTAACTGAAAGCTTCGCCTCAGATGAGTTTTAGCTCACTAACTAGCCAGGCCCCTGTGTGTTAGCTGGCTACCAAACACAAATAAACTCGCGTCTAACATGAAGCCAATCATTTCACAGAAATTCGCCTTGGCCGTTAAAAAATACGTTGTAGTATGTGATTATAGCGAAAAACTTTTTCGTTACCTGATATAACACCCAGAAATTAAGAGCGAAAGATGATGGCTCTCGTGTGCACCCCCTTTAGCATCGGCAATGAATCAGCCCGTTTTCAGTCAGAGAGACATCCAACGACTACTTCCGGGGCATTCCTGCAATCCGATAAACGCTTCCGGGGCACTCCAGACGTAGGCGATAGGCCGTTTTGAAGCAGAGAGAGAGATCCGCCAACTACATCCGGGGTCTTCCTGACCGGACGAAATTCACTCTGCTGAAACTAAAATGAATCAAAGGCAAATATAGTGTGTGACGGTTATGCTCTCAAAAATCGAATTAAACTAATGAATTAAGGCACAAACCAACGTGTGGAAACCAGTGTTTTTTGATGCAAAAGCTTATTAAAATGTATAGGTTCGAATTAAACCGCACTCCTACTAATTGTTAACTAATTGTTAGCTGGTCAAAGTTACTTTTTTGCTTTATTTAACTTTGTTTTTTATTTAAGTAGACTAAACGCCCTCTTCCTATTCGACGTAGCTTTAAATTAATTTAATTTCTATATCTCTGATATTTGTGCTGCATAGAATAAGATCGCATGGGTCGCATAGGATTTGTGCTGTTTTAAACACCTGTCTGCAGTAGTAACACCTAAACGCATGGACTGTGTTATCTTTCTGTCAGTAATGGTGATGTCTTTGCTATTATATATTTGTCACATCATTTCAGCCATGTGGTGGCACATCATAGTCTCACAGTTTATGGTCAGAAGTGAAAAATAAGACTGCCTATAAAAAGAACAGGAATTTTGATTATTATGCGTTGACATGGGTGTAAATCTTACATCAATAAAGACAGCTTCCAGGTAGCCTATTCGAGTTCGAATGTTATTTTTCGATGCTCGTCTTTTAATTGCCTATTTGCATATTCAGGCAGATGCTGCCTTGGCTCTGCGCTGTCTCAGAATGCTCGCTGCAGATACAGCGCGTGGCACGTCTCCCACGGGCAAAGCCAGCGTCGCTCGACTCCAGAACATCTGATAGACCCTCCTGGTGGACTACAGCAGCTTTCGCGCAGCTTTCCCCCGTGATGGTGCCGTGCCTTCTGCAGACGCACGGGGACATGGGAAGGAAGGGAGTGAACTCCAAAACGGCCGTTGTTTCTACACAGCCATCAAATCGCTGTCTGTGGGATACAAAAATTATACATTAATTATACAATGTTAAGCTAATATGCCTTTGTTGAGTACAACGGCAATATGAAATTGTGCGTTTCTGCTCCTTTATCGACGCATCTTATGTTCAGTCACAAGAGGCACTAATGGTAATTTCATCATTCCCAAAATGAAAACAGTTGTCATTTGTGCATTGTCTTTTTCCCTATGATTTAATCACAATAATATATTTGTGAGTTCTCAAAGATGTATACGTTTGAGACAATAAGCTAATTTGAAGTGAGGACCAAGAAGGTGAGTGGTGCCACTACTAGTAGTTTAATTAAGTGCAATCTGTCCAAGCGCACTGTAGGTCATTTCGCTGTTGCGGATACGGAGTCTTCCCCGTGATAAACAGCTAACAAAGCACTCATTCTCACGGTTTTACAGTCTAACCCCGTTTTGGACTAATGTAATATCTTATCTCAGGCATGTTTCCTTCATTACACGCTTGGTTTACATACCACTTAGATAGGTGTGATAGCCCTTGAGTAATGTCATGACAGTGTGTTGCGTGTCTGTACTTACGGCTGTCAGTGTCATGTACTTGTCAGGGCAACAAGAGCATTCACGATCCAAAATATGAAATGTGTGACTTCCAACACAAATGAATACGTGTTGTTACCTAATTTGTTATTTTAAAAAATGTAATTTAAAAATTATAGTGGCTGCGTTTTTTCATAAATACTGATTACGTTGTTTGGTCGACACCTTTGTGCAGGCTGCGCTTTTAAATTAAATCTGTGTTTCTGTGGCTGGAAATTTACTGAAGCAAATTAAAGTACGGCAGCTGTGCCTGGCTGTGGAACTGAATCTAAATTCTGGTGGTTCCACGGTTACTTCCTTAACTTATGCTACACCGCGTGTTATGTGGGTCATACCTGACAATGTATCCAAAGGCCTACACGGCAGCTACAAATGTAACACAGAAATTCTTTTCAGTATTATCATTCCAAGATGACCTAGATATGAAAAACACATATCTTTTGAACAAAAATTAAGTGTTGATGTCACTTCTTTATTCAGGCGCCAGGTAATAAAATACATAGTTAGGTAACACTCCCATATGCAGATAATCTATGAGTCATGTTTTGTAAATAGAACAATTGATGCTTGTGCACTGTATTCCAACCACAGGTGGAATTTGTTTTTGTCATTCCAAATCATTCAACCCCCACTTTCCCTCCAACCCCCCACTTGACAGCTGGCTGATAATATTATAAATCATCATAATCATCAAAAACATTGTACATCAAAAACATCCCACATTCGACCTGATATTTCTGACCCACCTGTGTGGACATGAAGGTGGGCAGGGTGAAAATTCAAGATTTTTGATTGTGTATTAATTATATTCAGAATATATGCAAACAGATAAAACAATCTCAACAACAAATCTCCTCTAACAAAACATAATGTGGCATTAACCTAAGTATATTCAATTACAAATTAGATAACAACAGATGTTGAAAAAGATGCCAGTTTAATGTCATTATTGGGACATTAATCCTCTGTACTTTAGATTGATTGCAATTATGGATCTTTGTTTACTTTTCCCATATCAAAACATATCCTGCGTATGCTGCATTTCCCTTAATAGTTTAATGGCGCTTGACTCTGAACACGTAGGGATAGAGAAATCTGATTAATTTAAATGCCACATGGAGAGAAAAATATTTTCTTTATGAGAGCATGAATTGCTAAATAGTTCTCCAGTCCCGTAACAGTTGAAATTTGTCAGGCAAACATTGTGTAATAAGAATACATACCCAATCTGCTGAGAAGCATTTATCTAAATCAGTGTCATTTAAAATTTTTACAGGGAAGAGAGGATGCAGACCACACTCAAATGAACCCTTTGGCTCATTCAAGCGTTGGAAAGAACTGGTGTCGACAAAAAAAAAAAAAAAAAAAAATCTGTTGAATTCTTTCCTTTTTCCAGCAGTCTGAAATGACAGAGGCCACTGCTCTCCCCTGAAGATGGTGACTTACAATTTTTCCCTGAACTCTCCTCGGCTCGGAACGGCAGCACACCAGCCATTCTGATTAGCATGCAGTAATGATTGTGAGCTGGGCTCCATTGTTCTAACACCTCCCCTCTCCTCCGCACCAATCTGTCACCGTTCAGCGGGCGAATGCTGCACGCCACAAATGAGATGGATAATTAGTTGCCCCTCACGAATGCTTCACTCTTCTCACCCCTGATTGCTTTCACCTTTTTGCTCCTGGCAATTTTGACACCTCGTAATCAGCCTGCTGTGTCTCCCTTTCAATCCATATCCCTCTCTCTCCTTCTTCTTTTTTTTATTCCTCAAACGTTCTCCCCAAATGTACCTGCTCCAGCACACAAAAAAACACTCTGAACAACAAGATGGCTTCTATTGAAAAGACAAGAAGCCGCAAGGTGGGCAACACCGGACTCCCAAGAGCCAGATTCTTTCAAGAGAGGATTTTTTTTTCTCCTTCTCCTGCTGCCTGCATTATTTTATTAACAACTGAGTAAACATACAAAAGGAAAAAAAAACATGGACCCGGTAACTGTCAGTGCAGCTTTTCTCTTCCAAATAACCAGCAATGACAACATAATTATGTGCAAGCAGCTGTCCTTGATTCCAGAGAGAACACCATACTGCCTGTGCAAGCCTCACCATCCATCCCTTAACAGATTTCCATATCAAAATCATTAGGGATGCTGCTTATCTTCTATTTGTTACATTTGCAGAATAAATACTCTTCACTGGCCATAATTTTATGACAAATTCTGCCTTCTATATTGATCCAATTTCAGGCATACATTATGTGTGACACATTCTGAATAAAAATGGAATAACCAGCTTTGAAAAAGCTGTACACAAGCAGGGCTTCGAACATGTTGTGGTTTTTCTGTCAGTGATTGTTGACTCAACTTCTCAAAAAATGTGTTGCGTTTTCAGTTTCGTGAACCACTAGTTTTTTTCTCCCCCCACTGCACTCTAAAGTCATCTGAAGTCAACATATTTGTTCACAAACTACGCCTGGAAAACCAAGCAGCTCGTCTGATAGTTAGCTTGCAGCTGTCAAACCATAAGATAACAAAGACCACTTATGGTTCTGTCTGAATTATGTTTAGATCCTTTGATTTCACAGCTCCTACATCCACATGTCCAGCTATTTTAGACAAGTCATTCCACTGGAATTAATACATCAAATTGTAAAAAAAAAAAAAAAAAAAAAAAAGAAAAAAAGAGCTGTCAGCTCCCACTCTGTTGCTTGTAATCTCCAGACAAAATAAGAATGAATCCATCTCTCTGATAAAGAATCCATTCTGGTCTTTTTAAGATGGGCAGTTCTGCAAGCCTCATTAGACTAGTCCAGTCTTTACACACAAAAGCATGCAGATGACAGGATGTAGAGAAACAATGAAGCTTCATTCACATGCTCATTAATGTCATTTTTACTTGAAAGAATCACACACTATTTTTGTCAATTTATGCAATATGAAGTAAAGAATAATATATATTTAGAATATATTGTTACAAACTGAAGTGATTCTTACATATCAATTTGTTGTTTTCCACTTTTCCTCTTCTTTGATCAGGTAATCTTCTACTTTACATTACATTATTACTTAAAGTATATGAAGGTGGTCATTACAGCGGTAATTACATTACAGGATAATTTTCATCTTGAGAAATAAAGCTGGTGTTATAAAAAGGTATAGATTAAATTTTCAAATTATATAAATTACAATAACCAAAAAAATTTTTTTTCTTCAATGACCCCCAATTATTATAAATGTAGGTCTTGAATTATCAGCACGCCAAAGCCGTATACACAAAGTGGAGCTAATAAAACAACCAGTTAGCAATCTTCACACCAGCTCATCGACACAACACAAGTGTTACTAGCCCATATATGAGGGGCTGCAAGGTCTTCTCTGAAAAAGGAAGACTTTAAATACACATATTTTCCCCATATTTCTTTAACACATCTTCTCACAAGTTTGTGAATATTATTACATTTGTTTGCAAAGCTGTAATAAACATACCCCCTTAATCCAACGCTATTCAGAGGCAAAAAGAAAAACAACACACCATTAGTTCACTAATTTGCTGCTCCATCTCTCACATAAAGAAAAACACTGATGCGTATTATAACGGAACACATTCCTATACCTAAGGACAATATGACCAGAAGCCACTTTAAGCAATTAAAGAATTTCTTGGCTTTTTGCAAAACATTTTTCCCTAAACTAATCAATAAGTCAATCTGAAACACACAACTGCCATGTGGTATAACCAAGAAAAAACCTATACTCCCATGTCAAAATAAACGCATTACCAGAAAAAGACATTTAGACTGCATTTCTGCGGAAAGACAAGAGTATACCATTGCACCATGTATGCATAATTAATAGATACCACAAATCATAACAATAATAAATAATAATACATTTTATTATTATATTCTGTATTGGAACATATCCCAGTTTTAAATCAATGCATAATGTCCGCTTTAAATGTTTGATTTCCATAGGAATATGGTGTTATTTTTTAATGCTTACATATGCCAGTTACTGTTATGCATACACTGTTAGCTGATAAAGTGAGAGCTATTGCACATTTTTGTGCAGAGATTGGAATACCGCACAGCTGAGTCATTTTAAAATCATTTTATCTAATTTAGTCAATTAGAAGTTGAATACTGCCTCAATAACTTCATTAAATGCTCATGACCAGCATAATGAGACTATTCCATATGTCTGTATGATCATTAAAATCAATGCAGAGCGCACTGAAAATATTTGAATTGATGTGTAACACATTCAATTAATACAGCAGGTTTGTGATTACACTGGCCCGTTCATCACAGTTAAGAATTTAAAAACGAAAAATGAAAAAGCCATGAACCCCACAAAAATAAGCTTTGCGCATTCTCGCTAACCTGATGCGTGGGGTCCATCTTCGTTTTGCACCAACCAATCATGACTGCGGGCAACAAGGATTTCACTGTGAATGCGGACAATAAGAAAAAAAGATATGCATTCTGTTTAAAAATAAACACATAGACTTGAAGCCCATCAGAGACATATGTTAATCCGTACTTCCTTGTTCAGAATGCACACGGAAAAATCTTACTGGGAATCTACCACGAGGACAGTACCTATAGTGTTGCTTTTAAAAAATCGTACATTTTAAAACCTCGTCACCACATTGCAGCTCATGCTGTGACACAGTACCTTCAGTATAATAACCAGTCTCACCGCGGCCTACAGAGTACACTGAACCTGCATGTTAACATGGCGTTTTCCAGAATGCGTGTATGGCGTGTCTGATATTATCTGTGTGCTGCCAGCCCATGCATGGCAAAAAAAAAAAAAAAAAAAACTGTTCTGTACAAACTGTACTTCATACTCTGCACGTGTCCGGCACATTCCGCGCTATAGCGGACTCGGTGTATGGATGCTGCAGCAGACTGGGGTTTTACAGCGCGTGGGAAATACTGTGTGACCCTGTGCCGTGCTGACCGGCGTAAAGTGATCCGCTCCGAACAGCCAAGGCCTCTGAGCCTGCGCCTCTGCTCCAGAAAAGGGACATATTAACACGACACGGGATGCAGATGCTGAAACGAACAAAAGCACAACTTTATTACACACAGTCACTCAGCACTCACTGGGTACAGCAGCAGACTTTAAAATGGCTGTTTTAAGACATCAACATTAAAGTCTACCGTTCTACTCTTTTACACAGAGACAAATTAAATATGTTACAGGGGTGAGCCACTCATTCCGGTTCCGGGTAAGTGAAATAAGACACGGTGCGCTCACAGAGGGGCAAAAGACACAGACGCTCCCTCTGTAAGGCCCTGCAGAGGGGCAGGCCAGGGGAAAGGGGCAGCCGGGGGTACGCTAGTGTCCGTTGCTGGTGGGGTTCTGGAAGTGCGAATTCAGGTGGCTGAACATGTGGTCTTGGGGAACGAGGGCCTTGCAGAAAGCGCAGTTTGTGGGGACCTGGGCCTGGTGGGGTGGGGGGGTCTCCGACGCAGCGGCCTCGCAGAGATCAGGGCTCCAGACGGGCTGCAGGGGGGGGAGGAAAAACATCACATCAGAGTCACTCCACCGCAGTGTAGTGCCTTTCACAGTCACCTGTCCAGGTAAAAACCCAACTGGAGTCATTGATTCATTATCCTTCAACTAGCAATTTCTCTCTCTTGCAAACACAGCTGTTTTTATTAATATCGGCAACTGCTCAACTGAGACATAATGAGGGACAAACTGTTGAATGAATACAGGGATCAAGTGGGGCTTCCCGCTTCACATTCAAGCACCTCCTCCTGATAATGCTGACCATACCTTTATTTATTAAGGGTTGCACATTCACCTCAGGTGAATACATACAACAGGTTGTGTTCATGTAAAGGTGACATCAATATATATATACAATTATATATTATATATATACAATTTTACATCATGTTTTACAGCGTGCAAGCTCATCAATATGACACGTAAATTACATACCTAACAATGGACAGAGACACAATTTCTCTCAGCATTAACTGTGAAAATAACCGCTTGCATCGCACAGTGACTTCGCCTGCTCACACACTCCCCACTGCTAATATTTATATGGGTATTTACACATGCTGTTCAGGTCAGACACAAGGGTCGTGCCTCGCCATGACAGTAGGTTTGATTTTTTTTTTTTTAACCGCTACATTATCACAATACGGTGTCGTGTCTGTGGAACGACCGCTCGGTGACTTCCGCCGCGCGCCCCGCAGCTGAACGTGTGTTTCTCCCGTGCAGACGCTGCTCCTGGGAGCCATCCTGCGGTGGTGCAGCCGGACCCCCGCTCTCCCTGCCCACTCGCGGGTATTTGTGGAACAGTGTGGGCTGGTTGGAGAGCGCCGCTTTACCTCGTAACAATAATCAATTAACATCGGTGGGGAGGTGAGGAGGCTCCTCCCGGCGCATTTCTGTAAAGAAAGTGCGAGAGGGAAAAACGGGACCTCGCACTTGCAGCCATTCCTCTCTCCTCTCAGTCTCTCCCTATAATCCCTTACAACATGGCAGTCTAGCTTTCTCAAAAGGACATTTTCACAGTTACGAACCGGACCGGACTTTCTGTGAACGTCTTTATGTGAAGGGGACTGGACTGCATCTTGTGAGGTTCCAGTTCCCAAATTAGGGAGAGTAAGGAGAGTAATTGCACAAAAGTGTTCACATTAAGCCAGCAACAGCTCTTTCCTCCTCTCATGGGTTCGTTTTTTGTGAATAGCGCTTGGTATGCCTTTCGTGCGTGCGCATGCCTCTAACACACAGAAACTCACTCACTGTTGCTGCTACAACTGCTGACCAACGCACTGTGGATTTTTATGATTCATTTCATAATCAATAAACTTTCTGAGAATATGCATGGGTAGTTTCAGGCCAACTACAGCAGACTTCACCCCCAGACATATGCTCCTCTTCCACTGTTCACTGTCTCTGCATCTTTTTTCCATAAGCAAGAATTATTAGCTCTAGCTCTAGAAAAAAATAGATTAATTTTTTTCCTATTTACTGGACATTTCATGAATGGTTATTTAGCTAAAAAAACAGCATTGATTTAAGCAGGGGCTCCTGAATGGCTCAGACATTAAAGGTGCTTGTTTCAAATGCAGACTGAGACCTATGTTACCAGTTCGAAACCAGCATCATTTGCCGACAACGACCAGAGGCCCACTTTGGTGGAACTAATTGGCTTTGTCCCACCAGGGATAGGGGTAGGTAGGTCATCCAGGGGCCCCTCGTTGTTCAGCTCTCTGCATCTGAGCATGAGTGCCTATGAGATACTCAGTACCTCCTGGTGCACTGTGGGATTTGTAGTGTGAAAAATAGTTGCAGTAGTTATGCGTGTGTACCATGGACACCTCACCCCACACATGTTCAGCGGGTGCTGTCTCAGTAGTGATGAGCTTGCATAATTGGTGATTACTCAAATGGGTGTCACACTAATGTTATACAATTGGTAGAATGGATTCATTTAACTAGCCATCTAATAAATGAGTAAATAAAAACTGAAAAAATTAAATTAAATTAAAATTAAGCAGAAGTGTAATAAGCACAATTTTATTTTTATCTGTAAAATGACAGTATTCATTAAATAATAATTTAACTATACCTTTAACCTTGTGGTGCCACAAACAGCAATTCCACATCTCTAATAAAACTGTGGATATTACCACATAGACAGTTTCTTTACTGCAAAGCCCTCAGCTGCTACAAAAATGTTAATCCTTTCTTTAATGCATTACTGCTCAATGAACATATAAACACATGAATCACTTTTTAAATGCGTCATTACACTGTTGTTCTATATGTTGAATGAGGCTGTTTCTTTGTTGGAAGAAAATCCTGCTTTGGGGGATTAGTATTACTATCATATTATAATGTAATATTTGCTTATTCTAACATGAACATACAGTAACCCCTGAATGAGGAAGGTGCATCACCTGGATGGATTGTGAAAACCAGCTTTTAAAATGCTTTGCTCTTGAAAAAATGGATGAGCCAAAGTGTGGAAATTCACAGTGGAGGGGAAAATATAATAAAGAGAAAACCCCTCATTGCAGGATGTCACCATCCATACAGAAGGTATGTGCATGTTTCAGGGGGAATTTCATTAAAAAAAAAATGCGAAAGCCATGCAAAATAATGTGGATCAAAAACTGTGAAGGTACACTGTTCACAAGGGGGAAATCTTAAAACTAAGACATAGCAGATTTACCAAACCCAATCTGTTAAACCTAGGAAAAATATATGTTACAAAAAAAAAATTAAAAACATAATCACTGAGCAGTGTTTGTGCTGTGTGTTTCTAGCAAGTAACACACAGCACAAATTAATGATCAATTTACACCTATGGCATGAAGAAGTGAAGAAGCGGTAGAAGTCAATCAGTTTAAATGAACAGACCGGCCCCAGATTCACAGCTCTGTGGCAGTGATCTACGCACTGGAAATGCTTAAGTTCGGCAAAGTTTCCCACACTGTGGCATGGCTTTGCTCTGCCAAGGAGCAGGGAGAAAGTCCACCTCAAATAATCTTCAAAAAAAAACTCCTGCACCAGCTGGCGAAACTCCCCAAGGCAAACTGCAACAGCTTTAGCGTTAGCATGCTGCTAACAACAGGTCTGCACAAGATCAGGTGGGGATTTCTTAAACGGTAACAACAAGGAGGTGATCTGGTATTGATCCCATCCTCTCGGGACAGTTGTAGCGGCCTTTGGAGACTCCTGATTGCTGTGGGCGAGTTTAGGCTTTGCTGTTATGGCACTTGTTTGACAACAAACGTGATGTTTGCTTGTTGCTCAATTAAAGAAGTAATGTCTGAGTTCAGTTGACCTTTTCACCTTATTCATGTGATCTAAAAGCCTGTAAAATGCTCCAAAAATGTACAGATACACAACCATTTACAGTGTAAAAAAAAGAACTACAAAAGAGTCTAAAAGTATTTAGAAAGTTACACTGTTGCTACTGAAATGAAAACCATTGAGGATGCGGTCAATTTTTTAAAATTTGAAATAAGCGTTAACAGTTAGCTAGCTCAACCATTTAAGATGGCTACATTGCTGTAGCCAATTGTAACATTATAACTGATACCACTATAACTATATTGTTCAGCAATAACATGGGCTTAAACAAACAGCAAGAATATGTGGTTAGCTAGTCACATATATAATATGTGCTTTTTGGTATTCAAAGAAATTACTCTCTCAATAGGGATCATACCCAGATGAACCCTATCAGTACTGATGGCATCACAGACAACACAACGTTATTCCTTGCACACATGATTTAACATATCCACACTGGTGAAGACAGAGGCCCAACATAACAAGGACACTGTATATCCAACCACTTCACTCATTTTTTGTACTGCTATATGCAGGACTGACAGGCACAAGCTAGAGGTCTGGTGTGTGTTCTTTTGGCGGCAGTGTAGCATAATGATTAAAGATCAGGATTTGTAACCAAAAGGTTGCCAGTTCGATTCCCTGCTGGGGCACTGCTGCTGTACTCTTGGACAAGGTACTTAACCCACAATTGCCTCAGTAGATTTCCAGCTGTATAAATGGATAACGTTGAAAAAGAACTAACTGATATAAGCCGCTCTGGGTAAGAGTATCTGCTAAATGTCAGTAATGTAATGTAATGTAAGGTCTGGTACATTGTTGGTGTTTTTGGATGGTGGGCATTATAGTAAACCCATTCTTCCAGCCTGGGAATTCTACTGCAACAACTCAATGGAAGAAGAGGAGATCTTGAGCTCCAAGGGTCATACTGCAATATTCTGTCTCCTCTAGAGGGCAGCATTTGATATCAATTGCAATTGGGGCTAAGAGAAAATTTACTAATTCTTACGCCCGAAATAATTCTTATTCCATCACTCATTTGCTGCCGTTTGCTACTTTTGTTCTATAGGAAGACAATTTTTATAGATATATTACATTTGTAACAGTTATTCTCCATTGGCTGCTGGTAATCCCTCACTGCTCATGAAAAATCTAGCACCGATCCAAATCGAAGACTGCTTGATATTCACAGCTTTTAACAGCGCTCTAAAGAGCAGTTAGCATTGCTCACAGGACCTGACACCATACCAGGTCTCAGGTGTTAACGCCGAGGTACGATTTCAACATGCAAATGCCAAATTTCACCAAGCATAACAGCAAACTCATGGCAAAAATCACAACGGGCAATTAAAAGGGATAATTTGGTGCTAAAATTGCGATGTGTGTTCTAGGCATGCGTGGGTGATGATCCCGTGCTAAACCACATCCGTGTGACGACAAAGGGGACACTGTGTCTGCCTCCTGGAGGAAGCCGTGCACTCACACAATCACACGTCTACACTTTTCCATATTGTGGCGCCTCTTGTATTTTCCATAATTTTTGTCAATGGCAATTCCAAAAATGCAGTGGTTTACCACTGGTTAATTATACAAATTCCAGCTATCTAGTAAGGCATAACCATATACAATTATGGTACAAAGCTGAAGATGGATTTATTTTTATCCCATGCCTATAAATACATTTTGCTCTGGGACTCCCACATGGAACTGTGTAAGGAATTATATTTATGTATGTATGTGTAAAACCAGCTACCTGTATCACTCGCTAGTAAACTCACCAAACTACAATTTAAAATTGAGATCAAAATTACAGGTGTAAATTACAGCTAGCTAGATGCACATACGTCACTGATTTAAAACACAACCAAATATGTTTTTCCCCAGGTGAGAGATATGCATCTCTTTCAGCACTCCTTTCCTGTCGGTGTAGAGCTGTGTGCTGTGATCTCGAACGACAGGAACCACACCCCCCTCTGTCCTTCACGGCTGCCGTTAGACGATATAGGAGAGAGTCGGGGGGGATCACTATCTGGTCAGCACATATTATGACCGGTGTAAATTGGCTGGGAGGGAGTAGTGTGGTAGTAGCACTGTAGACACTTCTTCTGTGGTGTTACTACATCACAGTGCGCAAGGGATGATACAGAAAGCATCCCAGTCTTTATTACAGCCCAAGCTTGACTGCAATGGGTATATTCAACATAGTGCACAACATTGCCCGCCGTTGGCAGTATTGTGTAACTTGAACAATAACAACTGGCTTATGGCGTTCAATATCATCAACTACCTTTTAATGAAAGGGGAGTCTTTAACAATTATCTAACCTCCAGGTTCGTGTTGTGCAAAGGTTAAACACCCATTCCCCTGCTTTCCTTTCTTGATTTTTTACTTAGGATCTCATGACGGCAGTTTCATTTTTTCCCCCCTATAAAGCAGGACACTATTTTCTCTCATACGCACACACACGCACACACACGCACACACACGCACACACACGACAGCACCAGCAAAAGAACAATGCAACGCAGGAGTGATGAGCTAAGTAACATGTAATGTAATAGAATGTGTGCCTAACAGCTCCCCGGGACCTTGACAAGTTATAAACGAAATGGCATAATTTAGTTTCTTAAGTCCCCACCTATTACAGCTGTGAAAAAGGGATTTTTGAGAGCATATATGTTCCCACGGCTGGGCTCATGAATCTGCCTAAAGAGTGCAGGCGTTCTTCCTGATCTTTCATACCAAACACGCTAATTCTGCAATGCTCCTTTTCAAAAACAGCAAAGCATTAAATGCAAATATGTCTGTTATTTTAATAACACACAGACAAAAAGCTTTGGGACCTTCATTTATGACAGATGGGCTTCAAGTTCCGATGGAGTGGACCGTTGCTGTACCCCTTGAGTAAGGCTTTGTTTTTTTGTTTTTTTTTGTTTTTTTCTGTTTCGTTATTCCAGTGAGAGTAATCCATGGCTCTACCTGAGCATGAAAGATCAGGAGGACATCTCTGGCTTTTTCTGGGGATAAATGTTGAATATGGTCAGAAGCATCAGTAGTCTTTGTTGTTGTGATAAGAAAGCGTCAGCGGCCACGCTTACCTTCTGGGGTCCGCGAATGGCCTCCTGCTCAAGCGAGCTGGAGGGGGAGGCCGTGTGGGGGGGAGAGAGGGGGTAGGGGAAGTGGGTGGGCAGCCCCAGAGACGGCTCCTCCACCAGCGAGGGGACCCCAGCCACCGCCCCCAGCCCCTTCATGCCCATGAGCGCGGGGATCTGTCTCTCAGGGGCGCTGTTCAGGAACTCGTATTCACTGTCTGTGGGGGGCGGGAACTTGACGCTGAGCGTGGTGAGGGACTCTACCAGGTCCCCCGCCTCTGGGCTGACGCCCCGAGACGCCAGGGACGCAGAGGAGAGCTCGTCCGCCGCCTCTGACCGCATGGCTGAGGAGAAGGGCCCCTCTGCCTGCTCTGCCGTCACGTCCGTGCACTGGATGGGCATGGAGAACTGCTGCTCTGCAGGGCGGCGACAAAGAGCATCACATCACAGACACACAGCTGCACTCACATCAAAGACCTGCTGTACAGACACACAGTTACACGCATCAGAGATCTGCTGCACAGACACACAGCTGCACTCACATCAAAGACCTGCTACACAGACACACAGTTACACGCATCAGAGATCTGCTGCACAGACACACAGCTGCACTCACATCAGAGATCTGCTGCACAGACACAGAACTCACATCTGAGATCTGCTGCACAGACACACAGTTACACGCATCAGAGATCTGCTGCACAGACACACAGCTGCACTCACATCAGAGATCTGCTGCACAGACACACAGCTGCACTCACATCAGAGACCTGCTGCACAGACACACAGTTACACGCATCAGAGATCTGCTGCACAGACACACAGCTGCACTCACATCAGAGATCTGCTGCACAGACACACAGAACTCACATCTGAGATCTGCTGCACAGACACACAGCATCATGTCAGAGATCTGCTGCACAGACACGCAGTCCACAGCTAGAACTTTAGGCCTGGATTTGTCCTGAACGCAATCTGCTAGAGCTGCTACCTTTGATAAACAGTATCATTTGTACCCCCAGTTGGTGGAACCAAAAATGTTGTGCAAGACATGAAAAGGGGAAGATTAGTTCAAGGGACAAAACAAAGACACACCCTGAATGGACATGACATTAGATGGGATGAGATCAGAAGGTAGGTATGAAAAGTGTGCTATGTGCAGTTCAAAAGCTGCTCCAGAAATGCAGAGAGTTTTTTTTTCTTCCAACATTCATGTGTCCATTCTGATCCTTTTTTATGGAATGATAATTTATGAAAGAAGAAGCAGAATAGTTTCTTGAGTAATTAATGTTGGACAGCCTCGGTGGCTGAGCTCGTTACAGCTTTACCTATGAGATAATTTAACATGTTTACTTCGGTGTTCTATTTTAACACTGGTGAGAGACCAGAGTTCAACAGAGCAATATAGGATTAAATAAACTGTTCTGTAACAGTGTTGTTCTGCTTAAAAGTGAGGAGCTTTTTTTCAGCACAATACTAAAGCAACAATATATAAGCATTTGTATTTTGTTATGACAAATTTAAGTAATTGTAACTCAACCTTTTTTACTTTCATAATTAAATTAGTGCTGGACCTGACTTGTGCTAAGACCAAGTGTGACTAAGTCAGAGCAGCCTATTAAAGTAGTTCTCTAAAAGCCCAGTGATCAACAAGTCAAACTGCAAAATTACCATTTGCTGTATGATTTCCTTTACATATTTTTCTCAGGTAATCTTTCTGTTTTCGACTTAAGGCCTGGATCAGGTGGAATTTTCCCTGGAGTTCCCGAAATGCGTCAAGAACTTCTTTACTGAGAAAAAGGAGAAAAGATAAGTTAACATCTCAGTGTCTTGGCAGGAAAACCCAGAGAAAGTAAGGTAGTGATTCAGAGCTCTTGAGAAACATGCACATACTTCTCCACACTCGCAGGGCCTGGCAGCATGTGTGGCGACACTGCTGCAGCCTCCACGTCCTCCTTCACCTGAAGCAAAACGTTACAGAGTTCAGACACGCAAAGTAGATAAAAGTAGGTATCTGGAACAGAACAAACAAAACCACTTCATACAGAAAATGATGCAGCATTATTTTGTGGGAAAAAAAAGCCCAGGACATCTAACGAGACCGAAACTACCTGGGAAAATGTGCTGAGAGTGTCTGACAAGAGTGGGTGCATAAACCATTTGCACTTCCCGAAACACGGCGGTTCTAACAACAGTTGCAGTCACACATGAAACATGATGTAAAAAGTTCGGAATAAAACATGTCGCAATAGCCGCCTGGTGTGGCAATATCCCCGCGCAGTGTTTCACAGGCCTGAACTGTGCAGTGTGACAGGCAATTACTCGCAGTTCCAGAATTTAGCGTTCGCAGTCTCAGCCACAAAACACAAGAGCTCCCACTGCACTGTATCCGAGACCGCTGAATTTACTGACGTTTATAATGATACGCTCCCGTCTGTGTGATTGAATTAAAAATGAAAACACCTGCTCAACTGTCATGCTTTTTGAAAAATAATGCTTTTTATGTGGACTCCAAATGTATTCACAACATTCATAACTTAACAAATAAGTATATACTTAACAAAAGACATGCAAGTGCATAATCAGTATTTTTTGTCTGAAAATGAAATTATATATAAATTTGAAACAAAGGAACAACACGTTCCACAGCATGTTTGTGTGTTTGTGTGTGTTTGTACATAGACATACTCCTTTATGTTTTTCAACATATTATTTACTTCACGATTCATATACAAAGGGCAAATGGTAATTGAAAATGATGACTAAAACTGGCACCTCTTATTAAATTCTCAATGTTGGAAAATTAAACATGAGTACCTCTCATGACTGTCAGCCCAGCCCATATTCAGCATCTCTGTCTGAATGAAGGTATGTTTGAAACAATACCACAGCTACATACACAGTGTGGCAAATTACAAATGTTCTGGAGCAGATTGGGTCTTTCATAAACAATGGAGATGTTATCCTAGAGCGCCACCTACTGAACAAAAATAGCCATTTTTGTTTCTGCACTTAAAGCTGCATTAGCTATGCTGCTGACGCATTCTCTTCAGTTACTTCCTGAAGAATTTTCCATGTTTAAATAGCCCCTGGTAATTCTGAAATCATGGATGAATAAATGGCTTGGCCATCCAGCCAACTCCACAACCTCCACAAGTTATTTGAGCGAGAGGAAGCCCCCTAAACACTGTCCGATTGCATTTGCAAAGGCATACCTTGATATGACTGTGTCTGTCATTAAATGACATTATTCGCACTTATCCAGAGGAACTTACATAACTTGCTGTTTTTACACAGGTTACAATTTTTACACGGATATCTACTGAGGCAATTGTGGGTTTAGTACCTTGCCCAAGGGCACAGCAGCAATCCCCCAGTGGGGAATTGAACCAGCAACCTTTCGGTTACAAACTCTGCTGCTTACCACTACGCTACAGTGCCACTCACATGAGAGAGAGTGTGAAAGAGCAAAAGCTCAGATATGGAGCCTGAGCCTAAGTGTGTTCATTCATTCTACACACCTCAGAAAACAGGGAGTGTTTGACACTGTGGGATACCACTGAGGGCTTACAGCTCTCCCACTACTTTCTCATGGGCTGTAAAGGTTGAAGTATGCAGGCCTTTTCAACCAACTATGATAAGCAATGTACAAGTAAGTAGTATGTACAGGAATATAAACATATAAACAGTGCAAAAATACACACAGCATATCACTAATCACATTACATACAGAAAACAAACACAACAAATATTACAATACTAAAACAGTTTACATCCACAATTGAATACATTTAGGAAGCCAGACTACCAGGGACAGCACTAATGAATTGACAGAGGGTGATTATATTTAACATGTGTCCTGGAAACATTAACATAATGGTGTTCCAAGAAGTTGCAATTTTTATGCACTTTTTTTTTCGTTTCTCTGCGATAAAAAGGCCAAAAGGAAGTCTGTGGCGGACATAATTTTGTCAGCTTGTACCACAAAATGTTGATGCTTGAAGTGTTACAGATACTGAATAAACTCTGTGTTTGTGTAGATTATTTAATGGTTATGTTTTAGGACAGCTATCACCTTTGACACTTCAGACATGTTCTTAACTGTTTGAGTATCGTAGATCTTCAACTACTGCCAGTCAGTATTGGCAGTAGAGCACTTTCAATGGGGCACCATGAGACACAGTCATACTGTCACTCAAACATGCTCTTCTGAATGCAGTGCTGTTCATGTAACCTTAAGCACTTGTGTACCTTTGCTTTGCAAGGCCTTCTGGACAAGGGAGTCTGTCAAATGAAGGATAATGTGAACTGGATGAGAGCTACCCACTGCTGCAGCATGTGACGGAACAGGAAGTGCATACCTGTTTCCTCCTCTGGGAGCTGCATGCTGTGCTGTCGGGGTGTTGATCGCAGGGCGATAAGGTTTCTGCTTCCTGTTTCCTAAGATCGGGCTCACCGCATTTCACCTCTCCTGTGAAGCAGCAGAGCAAACAGCTCCAGTCCAAATGCAAAATGCTACATTGGCAGCTCTCTGCTGTCTACTGCAGCAGGAAGTTTGGTAACACATGAGCATGAGCTGTGCTGAACTGCTGATCTACTTTTACTTGGTGTGTTTTCAGAAACGGTAAACAAGTGCACTGTGATACGACCTTCTGAAACAACAGCAGATCTTCATTTAGATGTGCACTGTACACATGCAATGTCACACAGCTCTATGGAAATCAACTGAAAGAAATGCAATTTAACTTGCACTAACCTGAAGCATGCTTTGTTGCTGAACTCAGCTGTGCTTTAAGTTTTGAAATCAGTTGCTTCTGGTCTTCTATCTGCTGCTCGAGTTTCCAGGTGTACCTTTGATAATATTCAGTCTGCAAAACAAAAACAAATCATTAAAACACAAGACAAACATTTCACAATATTGCAAACTTAAAATATAACCTGATGCACATTTTTCCCCTGAAAATAGCCAAGTCAGCAGTCATACCAATCCCACAGCCTTCTCCCCCCTACTTTCTGAAGAAAAGGGGCTTTTTAATGCTAGGATGGGAGACATCTGTGACAAAAAACATGCCGCTGCTTGGTGTGGTATAAGTAGGTCAGTAAGTAAAACCAATGTATTCTTGCTGTGATGGGTACACTGTGCTGTAGGAGACATCAATATCTCAGATGAGACAATGCCTCCTAAAGACAGTGTAATTTTACTCTTTGTTTTTTGGTCAAATTCTAGAAGCAAGTTTATCTCCATGTGATATATGGGTACGTACTGATACGTTAGAAGATTATAGGCAAAAAATACTTTTAAAAATGCTTTCAGCTTAAAATGTCAGCCTTTGGGAAGTGAGAAATCAAGGTGTCTGCCAAACATTTCAATATGCATTATTCAGGGTGGGTATAAGCTTTCTGATCCAGGAGGTCATGTTACCAAGGTAGCCATGGCAACTGAGAGCTAAAGTGAAGTAGTGGGTCAGACACACTCAGGCACTGCATTGCATTCATTCACTACTTCCTCTCTCCTAAGGCAGTGATCTGGGATAAAGATGGCTGATACAAACAGCACCCTCTTTAAAGCATGCACTGCACAAACAGCCAGGACGGAGATCTCGGAGCGAACCAGGACGGCGCACTTTCTGGTTGGGAGGGGGCATGGTGCAGGGTGTGAGCACCGAGCTCATTTGCCGAGAGCAGTGAGCGGGAGCCCTGACCCGGGACCACGCCCTCACCCCAGGACACGCCCTCTTTGCCTCTTCTGAAGAGCATCGCTGCCCAACTGCATTCTTCTCATTTCAGCTTCCCTCTGACACTCTATGTGTTTACAGCCATCTTCACACACTATCCTAATATATTACACTAATCCCATGGTGCATTAATCTCCCAAGATTATACAACCAGCACATTCGATTAAATGTATGATTGTCACCAAGATTCTGTGGCACTGCTTGCAAAGAGTACAGTGCAGCTGAAGTCCCCGGAAAAACTCCCTATGCAGCTGTACCATCCTGGCTCGCCAAGAAAAACTCAGCGAAGTATCTGCCACACATTGCCCTGGTGGGAGTCTGAGGTGAACCACACTCTCTTTATGGTGAAGAGCCACTGAAACACTGCTATCTAAATGCCACTCATTATCATCATCATCATCATCATCATCATCATCATCAATCATCAGCATCAGCCAAATTCCTCGCACGTTCCTACCTTCTGCTGGAGCTCCCTCTTGGCGGTATCCTTCTCGATAGAGGCTTGGCGGTATGCTTCGAAGGCTTTGTTGAGCTGGTCTCCGATATTCCTTTCCATGCTTCGCACTTCAGTACCATCACTGACGCAGTAGACATGAGCCCTGCGTCCACACATTTGGTGTCAATTAATCAGAGAAAGGGCCTTTATTTCCAGACACACCGTAAACAGTCCCAGTGCTGCAGAGCTGGCCCCATGCTTCCTGTGTTTATTTACAGAAACTATTTTACGCACACCTCCACTGACCCCATGTTAAACGTTAAGCTTTAACTATCGATTATAGGCTTTGCTTACCTCCAAAACTTCCAAAATAAAAAAACAAAATAAAACCTTTTTTCCGTGGGTATAGCTCAGCCTGCCACCAGGAAGCCCCAGATTTGATAGACTACTTCATATCAAAAAATAACAACTAATTTACCACAAGCCCCCACTCCCTGTGCAAAGTAAAGATTTCCTCCGAGGACATCTGCCTTCAGTAAATTAAAACTGAGTCAATTAGCACCAGTCTGTACGTTTCTAAATAAGCGCTGGATTAGAAACATGACCCTTGCATTCGTTTCTCTGCTGTTCCACCAAGGCAAACATTCTTTATCTTCACGGTTATCCACACTTTTGAATATAAGAAAATCTGGCTTAGAAATACCGGCTAGCATTGTGCACTTGTCCAAACATAAGCAGGACAGGATAGATAGACAAACAGACAGAGAGACAGACAGAGGATTAATAGATAAATATAGATATATCAAGATGTAGATATAGACATAGATAGACAGATAGATAGACAGATAGATAGATAGATAGATAGATAGATAAACAAACATGCATACATTTATATGTCTTTGCTTTGTAGTTTCACTATAACGTCACAGGAATAACAGGCCTGGCTTTTTTTTGGTTCTGATCAGGTGTTCAGCAGTCGTTGTTGTCACTTTGATTACGATTTCAGAGTTTTCCCTCTGTCTCTGTTACAGTGATACACCTGACAATGATTTTCAATCACACAGAATATGCAAATACAAGGAGGGAGGAAGAAGGTCAAGCAAGGAGAAGTGCTAGCTTGATGTCAACAGAGCCTCACAGAGAATAAAGTCCTCTGATCTCAAAAAAAAAAAAATTTCAGCTGGCATTCAGATGGTGTGACTTCTCAGAAGCCATTTACTTTGGCAAACCGTTTAGATGATTATTTACACACTAAAAAAGGGTAAAGACTATCAAGTGAATCTCTGCTAGCTACCCGCTTTGTGTGTGCGTGTATATATATGTAATCAGTTCAACACAAGAGTTCAACTTTTTCAACATGAGTGAAAGTTTACATCAGAGCAAGAATGAGCACAAAGGGGAAAAGATGAAGGCACGGGAGCAGTCAGAACTTATTTCCCACATAATAATCGGGACGGTCCACACAGCAATGCCATTCAAGCCCCCTGCTTTATGTGAATCAAGTTTCATCTCAGGAGTGTTGTTCATGGAAACTTATGGGCTAGTCCATGAAACCGGACTTTCCTAACAAAGTAAAAACAAGTGTTAATGGTCTGTTATAAAATGGTTTGCCTATGAACAACACATGGTTTAACTAACTAGTGCTCATATTTTTTCTATAATTTTTCTATAATGAATCCACACTGTCTATAGTCCAGAATTTCCATTTCTGATATACTGGCAGTATAGTGAAAACCTTTAGATAATTAGGTAGACCAAATAAGACAAACTCTTGTCCGTTTACCTTCAACTTTCAGTGCATGTGTACTTATTTCTTCATTGTTAAGTTGTTTAACCTTACGGAATGTCAAAAATGCAAAGGAAGAAGCTATTTATAGATAGATCTTACAAGCAACTGATAGTTTCTGTTTGTGAACTGTAGGTGTGGCAACCCATATGGACCCAAAAAACAGCGAGTGCCAGTAGGAGCCGTAAAATAAAACATAACACATATACCAGAAAAAGGTCATTCCTGGAAATAGGCCTATTATCCGACAAATGTCAGACAAACAAGTTACACGAATCAGGTATAACTGAACAAACTAAACAAAAAGAATTTCAGAACAACATTTAGCGTGAACTGGAAAGCAGAACTAACGTTAGAATTGTTCTGCAACAACTGCCTCCTAAATCATGAAGTAAAAAACAGTAAAAACATCCCGACAGGAAGCGACTAAAACATAATCGGCGAAAAATCATCAAACATGTCATCGTTCTAAAGAATCAGTAGCTTCAAATAATGTATCGTAAAGGGTAAATGTTCACGGATAGATAACTGTGTAAGTGGTTCTGAACAGTCTTAATTCATCAAAACATTTCATCGTAAGACAAAGATAAACGCCACCAAAACAAAAAACGAAATTGTCGAATAAATGTGTAACTATTTAAAATGCCATTAAAGACAGCAAAGGAAAGCCAAATTATTTTTTCCATTACTGTGCGAAACAAAAAAATATACTGGACTGCCCTACTAAAGGTTACCAGCTAACAAGGAAGCCATCCGACAATTCAGGTCAACTTTTCCCTTCCATTACCCATGTTTTGCATACAGTACTGTATGTATACTCACCTAAAAAATGTGTGTCAACTTTAAGCTCACTTGCACTCAATATGTTAACTTAAATGTTTAAGATCGATCTATATGAATGAAAGAAATTGCAATGGCCTATCAAAACAACAAAAACAATCACATATATACCCATATAGCTGGCAAGCGAACGAGCTAAGTTAGCATAGTTCCACAATCAATAAACTTCTCTAGCAACACAGCTAAGTTAGCTAATGAGCGACATACCTAGTCTAGTTATCACTCTAAACGCCGTATTGTCTAAATACTGCTTCAACACTATTCTTGAACAATTCATGTAAGCAGTATAAAACATGAATCGCCGTACAGTTTCGTTTTCTGTAGTCCATACGCGTTATAATACCCTAAAGCTAATGAGATTACCTAGCTAGCTATACGGGTTGCTACTAGTTTAGCTCGCCGGTTCAGCTAAGTTACAGTATTAATGGGAACATTTGCTACCTTACCTTAATTCGAAAATTCGCAACAAGATCTACATTTATTCTTACTTTTGACACCGCGACACGTTTTGATTCTTCAAGTTCAACTTTTTTTTTGCACCGCAAGCAGGGAGAGGAAACTATATTTCGTACAGATGTATGTTTTACATGTTCTATAAGGCGCTGGGAACTTCCCACGGGGAATCCCCGGGCGGCTGTGACTTCCGCCTCGCCGGAGCCCGGCCAATGAGCGCTCGGCAGCGCTGCTCTTGCGGGGTTAGCCAGGCTGCCTGAGCGATGCGCTCAGAGTGTACCCTACTTTACTGCGCGGCGCAACCTGTCAAACTCAACTGACAGTGAAGAGAAGTCAGGGCGTTACTGCTGTGCGGGTTTTAATCTGTAGCCCAGTCGTTTAACTGCGGTTTCAAAAACTTTCTCAAAAACAGATAAGGCATTGAGCATTTTAGACAGAGCATTGCGCAATAAAAGCTGCCAGGCTGCTTCAGCTGCACTTCAAACCTGATACTCGAGACCCAGAGTTAAACCGTGTGGCCCTGGTTTGTTACTGCTGAATACCAATCTCTCCATGAAAACGAGTATATAGCTTCTTTTCGTTCTTTTCGTTTTTTTTTTCTTTTTTTTACTGCTCTTGTAGCAGTATTGGTGGGGGTGGGGAAGAGGCTACATTCAATTCCTGCATGAGCGTGACTTCATTGACAGCACTAAAGCAAGACCGCCTTCATGTGGTGCAAATAAGTAAGCTTATCACGTTGTGTAGAAATAGAAGAAATTAGTCAAATACATTTCAAATAAGAGTACTTTGTATGTAGACAATGATTTCTCTCACCATCTGTGCGACGCAAAACAGAATGTTTGGCTTAGGTAACAGGTGCCCCGCCGCCAGATTGTGTGTGCGGTGGACACTCCGCTAACAGGTGTTCGATATATCTTCCTAGACTTTTATCAAGTGTAGCATGCTATGTTTAATTAATCCATTTGGGGATTAGCACAAAAGGAAAGGTCTGAGGGGTTATTTTTGATAGACAAAACAGATGTGCCGAGGAGCTCAAAATGTTCCCTGAAAATTGAGCGTGACTGTTCCCAAGTTGCACAGAAAAATATTTTCCGACCAAAAATCCTTGAAAATTCAGAACATCTTAAACACGCAGACGTACGCTTTCATGGCCAATGCGACACAATACATTTTCTTTTACATCCTCCCTCTTCGCAAAAATGAATGCAAATGCCACGAAGTTTGGGAACCTTCTGTTCAGTGATAATACTATTTTCCGGTAGACTACACTTAAGCCTTCTTGGTCTTTTGGTACATTTGTGGTAGCCTGCCATGTCCAACAAAACTTCTTGGGTTACTTTGCAATTATTTATATTATACACTGCCACCGAACTTTAAATAATATGCTCACTCTCCACCATATATATTGTAAAATAATATAAGTAGAGCGATCTACTGATAATTACTCAGAGAAAATGCTTCCGCGGGCAGGCCTACAGCGCTACGCATTCCATCGGAGTTCTGTATGCGTTATGTTTGGTTAAGCTGCTAAGGGAGGACTGGCCTTTATGTAACATCTGTACATTCAATCTGCCATAATTTTTGCGAAAGAAGTGTGCAGTCGGAGACACAATTGCGCCGACAGTAAAAGTAAATTTGTTTTTGTAACATGTTTTTGGTCATACGTGCCCCCTGTACAAACTGGGTGCCGCACTCTTACGTTGGATTGTTCATGACTGGTTCTAAGTCACACAAAATAACTGATTTTAATAGATGATACAAAATATTAAATAGTAGATACATAATAAAATAATAAATGTGGATCATGGCTGTATGGGTATCACATTTAGGCTTCGACGGAGATACTGGAAAATATAGGTACCACAATTCGTTCACGTGAGAAGACATATTTTCTTAAACCCTGCCATAATAGAATACATCTTTCCAAGAGCCCATATGTGTATCAACTAACGTCCCATTCTTCATCAGTGAAATCAAATCCAGACTAGAATCTAATTAATGACAGCTCGGCTGGAATGAAGACCCACGCACATGACGGGTCTCAAGGATCACGGTTGAGGAACTGTGACTTTGAATGCGCCTCAGCCTTCTTGAAGCCCATTAGTCAAAGCAAATCTTTATTGCAGTCTTGAAATCTTGCGCAAGCATGTCAGAAATGTCCCAGTTTGCGTTTGAGTCTGTGACAATTCTCCATGGAGTCACCCAGTTAGGACATACTCTTATATTTTAAATCCAATTCTATTTAGTCATTTACCAGAAACTCGTATCCTGAGTGTATTACAAAATAAGAGCACACAGTGCAATAAACGGAACAGCAATGGTACATGCAGAATCAATCAGAACATAACTGATCACATCCGAACATGCGGCAATCGATGATGCTCTCGTAAATACAATAAGCGCCTTTTCATAAAGTATATTTATAATTACTCGTCGTGACCACCTTCTGCTTTTCTCTGGTCTCGCTGGAAGTTTCTCCTCACTGGAAGAATTTATCTTGATCAAAGAAATGTTACAAGTATGATTGTTGCATTCATTTTGCATTAAGAACTGGGTGTCATCTTGAAGCGTAGGTCCTATTATTCTTGATGTCAGAATGTTCTAAAATATTTTATGATCAAATCTGTCATGTTCATTCGTTCAACTCATAAATACTGTATAAAATACCTAGGTTACGTTGAGGAATTTAAATAAATAACGAATAAAGATACATTTAAATTCTCTTACTCTTAAGTACTTAAGTACTCTTAAGTACTCTTAATTTCTTAATTTCTGCCATTTTTAAAGATCTACTGCAAAGTGTATGCAAGGAACAGCAGAGTGTCCGCTAACACGTTCAAATTCAAGTAATACGTGCGGAAGTATATTTTCCTACAAATTAATCCTGAAAGATAATTTTGGGAATGGATTTTTTGGAGGTTTGTACCACGTTTGAAAAAAAAAACTCCACATGACATTAACAGTTCATATTTTGTTCAATCACACCTGTGCTTTGTATTGGCAAATGCTCCGTGATATTCCCTTTGGGAACGATACCGTGCAAAATCAATTTTCAACTGCATTTAAGTACTTTACGGCTTACATAGCCTACTTACATACGCACTACATTGCGTGACGGGTTGATGCACCTGTATGCACCCTTGTCACTTTCTTAGATATCTTTTTTAGTCGCTCTGGATACATTTCATAAATTTATATTTTGTCAGTTAGTGTAATTTAACTGAAATAAGATTGTTATTGTTTAAAAATAGGACAGCACGTGCAGTACAGTTTTCCACACCAAAGGGTTACAGTCGTACTAGACCTGCACACACAGGTCGGTTCTCTCACCAGTGCAGTGTGTTGTAAAGCTACACCACGGTCGGTTCTCCGCTCAGAAATTTTCCAGCAGTTATCCTCTGGAAATTGCATTTATATCGGTGTTATATACTTTACGGCTTTGTTCTTGTAAAAAGTTGGAATGACGCTGGAGCGGAATGTTGCGCTTGGCCGCGTTGCCAGTCCACTTCAACATAAATCGCAAGCAATGTGCCATAACGACCATTAGATGTCAGCCATTGGTAATAAAACGAACAAGCAGGTCATTGTCTTAAGTGAAAATATGGGTCATTCAGTGTATGGTTTTCAATTTACTAGCTGAAATCGGTTTGTGTTGGTAGCGCTCTAATAATGTGGAACGTCCGCGGATGTCATTTGTGAATGGGGTCCCACGCGTTTCTTAGTACGCGTTCAGAACGCATAAACATTTATTAGGGCACAGCATTTAATGGCATTTGTGAAAACAAATCAGGACAGTGTTTTAGTGCTTAAAACACTTGAAATCTTTAAATAAAATAATTAAATATAAGGTAGATTTATTCATACAGTGGTCTGTGTCGGAAAATGGATTATATATGTGACATGGTCCAAAAGGTCTTTCCTCTCCCCCCTCTCTCACACACACACACACACACACTAAAAAGGGATATTATATTACAGTTTCAACTTTTTTTACACGGGATATTTAGACGTGTAAAATGTTTACCTTATTTCAGGTAAGGTAAACATTAAAAACTCCCCAGCTTGAAACATCCACGTTTTCTCCTCAAGTTAAGCTAATAAATTCAGCAATGACCCTTCCATCAGAGTGCACAGAAGATTGCAATGACATCGTTAACAAAATGATTGGTTGTAACACGTACAAGCACCCGTTTTCCTGCCCTCTGGCTGTGGTGTTCCCCCGTAACATGTTCCCTCATCTCAGATCAAAACTTCATTGGATGTAAGGTAAAGCACCAGCTTTAGTTTGCATTTTACTGGGGTCATACTTGTTTGTTCATTCACAAACCCAACCCAACGTCTCATTCATGAAAAAACACGATTACATCATTTCTTGAGCTGTCAACCAGATACCTAGAACGACTTCCCCCTTTACAGAGACATTTCTGAAAATTATTATTATTACCATCAGTTTCTGAGAACTATTTTGAATAACATTACTGACAAGGACTTACAGCTTGGGTGTGTTTTTCGTTGTGTCTATATCAGCAAGCATCTAACCCGTTTCAGCCACTGACAGAAGATTTTTATTTAAGACATTATTCAATCTGATAAAAGCCGGTGTTTATACGGTCCCTACGAATGAAGACACATTATGTTAAAAACTGTTCTCCCTGACTTTATTTATACAGCTCAGAGCATTCAAAATGATGTCTTTGACTGGAGTGGCTCCTTAACTAGTCAAGTCACTATGTCTGACTAAAGCAAACTGTAACATTTCCAGTAGGGTTAAAATCACTCTTCTAAAACCCTACAGAACATGTGTTGCTTCTTTGTTTTGTTTGGTGTAATACCAGCACCTCATCTGGGTTATATGTAAACTACTGTAGATAGTGCTGTGAATAGCTCACGTTACCTTACATTACATTATTGACATTTAACAAACACTCTTATCAAGAGCATCTTACAATTTTAACATGTTATCCATTTATTCAGCTGGATATTTACTGAGGCAATTCTGGGTTAAGTACCTTGCCCAAAGGTACAGCAGCAGTGCTCCAGCAGGGAATTGAGCCAGCAACATTTCGGCCGCAACCCAATTTGTGAATAACCTTGTATTTGTGTGTAATTTCAGAGGGATGATTGTATGGATAAATGAAGGCTGTATTCACAGCTAACCCCTAAGACACTGGGGACTGCAGTGGTAAACACATTCCTTGCATTCCAGAGTGACACTGCTCAGAGAGAGAGAGCACATTTGCTAGGAGAGCAAAACGGAATGTCGCAATCACTTCGAGAAAACTAACTAACGATCCAACAAAAACACTTGAAGCGTGAACTTCCCCTACTGACCGATTGGCCCAAGTCTGTGTGCTCTTATTTTAGAGTACACAGTCTCTCTGGGAGGGAGCCAGTCAGTATCTGAATTTAAGTTTGACTCATAAATAAACCGGAGTATTGTTTTTAATTTTCACAAACAGTTCTGTGAGTTCAGTTATCAGCAAAGTTAATTAATAATGATTAATATATTTTCTTAATTAAAATGACAATGCTTGCATTTATTTGTCAATTAAAGTTAATAGACGCATGTTGGCTGAATGCAGGCCTCCGTGCCTCTGGAGGAATCCTCCCACAGTGAACAGATCAGATGCGGTACACCGAATGAGTCCGATGGCCAGGAAGGAGTGCAGTCGCCAGCAGCCCTTTGTCTGGCGTTGGTGAGCTGGTGGACACTGGCGATGGGGATGCTTAAAACCAAAAATGACCTATTGAAGATGAGAGAAACCATTGCTAAGATTTGAAAAATGGCTTTGAAGACAGTGACAGATTTTCTTGATTTCATTTCTGCTTTACACCCTACCAGATGCAATGCTTTTTTTCTAATTCTCAGCGCACTTGCCTCAGTTATGACCCAGCCACAAATGTTAGTTGCGGAATGTGTAAAAGATCAACGTTAGCAGCGCCAGTATTTTTGTGAGATCATCGTCTAGTTATTCACTTGGCTAACAGCTTTCTCCAGGGCAACATGAATACCTTGAGGTTCTTTGCACTTTGCCTATTTATACAGCTGAATATTTACGATGCAGCTCAGTTTCCATTTTGTGTTAAAGGCCGATGCAGCCGGGGCCTTCTGCGGGTGACCAGACGGCCTGCTGAGAAAATCCCCCCTGCCTGCTGAGTCGCTCATGAATCCACACAATCTGAACCCATCTCCCCCGTTCTGTATGTAAAATCCAGCTCCATCAAAGGCAGATAGCGTTAATGTCTGAGCCAATCTGTGAGCAGCACAGTGTGACTAGTGTGAGCACATGGTTAGACGAGTATTTTAGGCTATAAGGCTGAAGGAACTCTACTGGCTCTGTTCCGGCTGAATTGAAACAGACTCCAGGAATTGCTTTCTCTTTTGCCACTGCCATTGCATCTGTTCTTTGCAGAAGATGAATGGGTGAAGTCTGTGCTGAACTCATATACTTGGATTTTAAAGATTGGAGTGGGCACAGCGGTGTGGTGTAGTGGTGAGGAGAAAGGCTTGTAAATGCAAACTTACCTGTTTGACTGTGAGGTAGTAAAGTTTCCCTGTACCCTTCGGCCAGGTACATAACCAGAATAGTAAATACCCAGCTGCATAATCGGATAACATGTAAAATTTGTAAGCTACGTCACCATAGATAAGAGCGTCTGCTAAGCAAAATTCAAAGCAATGCGAAAGGTGAAATGGTAACTAGCCCCCAAAAAGTTTCAGACCGGGCTTATTTGTGTAGAGGGTAGCTGTGCTATGCCTTGGAATCAAAACTGCAAGAGCCCAAGGGCAGTATCCAGATCATTGTCCAGTGAAGATCATGTCAGTTTAACCAAGGATGTTCAAATCTACCTCAACTTTTAATAAAGTTAATGGTCATAAAATTGTTTGTGTGTGTGTGTGTGTGTGTGTGTGTGTGTGTGATTTGTGGCATCAAATGTGTATTTTGAGGATCTTTTCCATTTTAACAGCGGATCAGTTTCATCAACTGGATAAGGAGCCACACCTGGTTAATTAGTTCTGAACTTAAACTGGTGTGTGTGGCCACTGAGACCAGGCTGTTGAAGTGTTATTTATGTTTGCTCTGGCAGCATTATGCCACCTGTTTTGTTGTACAACTTTTTATAAATTAATTTCACTTACATGCTCTTTTGCGGACACTGTGTCTGCCAGCAGTGTTACAGTGCTAATATACATACCTGCATTAGATAAAATTGCCGTGTGACAGACCTCACTCATCATAAATTAGAAAGGCAAACCTGTGCTCTCGTAGTCTCACTGGTCTCAGTTCCATCTCTGCATGCAGTTAAAATGAGTACCCAGGTCCCACAGTAGATGGCAGTACATTGCCAGTCTGTTCTATCCGTGTCTGCGCGCAGTGAAGTCCCTCTCAAGCCTGCAGTGTTCCAGCTCAGGATGGCTTTCCTGGACAAGCAGCTGAAGAACCCAGTCATGCTCTGGCTTTGATCCGCTACACTTAACCAGTTTGACTGCTGTGGTAATTAAAGCACAAATCCCAGCGTTCCTTGAAGTTATGTATTTACACTCACTGTGTTCAATGCTGTGCTCAAAACATGTAAGATGCAGAAACATACTGCCACAGTACAATGTAACTCTACTCTTTAAGGGCTGAACACATTAAACTGAAGTATCTTGGAAACAAACTTGATAAATTCTGATACAAAGCACGATACTATTCTCAGTCAGCATATCAACCACAGTTTCATCAAGAATACCAGCAATTCCCATCAGGGCAAGTGTTGGGCATAATTTATCTATGCATTATGTGATACGCAACATGAATGTCTAAATGTCGATTCTCTGCAGTGTGTTGGGTATAGATAAATCCTTCCCGAAGAGGTCTCCTCAGTCAAGAGAGGACAGAGGTTTTGTCCTCCTTTGGCCCAATACAAGTGTTTAGACAAACACATGCTGTACGGATGTTAAGATCTGGCTGACGACTGCTAATGCTTTCTCCACGCATGCAGTGCGGAGATTCAGGAGACACGGATGTCACGCTCTTTTAACTTACTGAAGTCAACAGACACATTGTTCCACAAATCATCGATGGAGTCGAATGTGTTTTGCAGGTGTCTGGCAGACCTGCGCAGGCCGGGCGGGGTGGCCAGCGTGTTCCGAGCGCATGAACACGGTACACCTCTGCCATGTTCCCCTCCTTCCGCGGGAGGGGTGTTCCCTCACCCATCACCCACAGAAGCCATCGCAACGTCATCCTGTCCGTGCGCCCAACGCGCAGACGCTGCCAGACTTTCGTTTTCTGTGAAAGTTTCAGAACGTGTAGAGAAGCAGCACAGTGACGAGATGCACCTGTAATCGCTCTGTTGTCTGAAGGCCGTTTGACAGACCTTTCAATACACTGTGCACAGGGTCTTCAAGCTGTGCTGTAAAGCTCCTCCCTGAGAGAACCAGCTGAGGAGCTCTGAGGTGAGGATCACAGAACTTTCGATACGCTGTGCAAAGAGTCACCAAGCTGTACCTCAAAGCTTTGTTCATAGCTACTAAGATAGAGGATGTGGCTGCAATGGAATAGGGAAAAACATATTCAAGAAATCCCTATAACAACCCCTGTGTTAATTGAACAAAAAAGAGAGTGTCCACTGAGCAATGTGTCTGTATCAGTATTTTCCTGAGCTCTCAGTACAGCCCCTTTTCGGGCAGTCTCTGTCTTTGAGCTCACACTTGGCTTCTGAGCAACAGAGAGACACCTTGGGGGCACACTTAGGTCATCGGTTTCCCTCGGCAACATTCCAGCAATGACCTCTTCGACCAGTACCAACGAAACATCAGAATGATAAAAAGCACGCCCACACCTCAGAGGATTCCCCTTTCATCTCAGGCTGGGGTATAAAGCTTTGTACAGACTTCCATCCAATAGGATTCGTGAGACAGGAGGCTGAGAAAAAATAAGTGTAAACCATATTTTTATCAAGATATCAAGTCAGATATCAAGTTTTCATCATTATTCTTTTTTTAGTGAGCTGCTTAGGCATATGACCATGAACGTATGGGGGACAGCATACTAATGAGCCAATTAGACTAACAAGAGGGAACAGATCAAATTCCCTTATCTGAGCTGGCCAATGTGAACAGATGCTAAACATTGTGGGCGGAGCTGGGATCATACTGAATCATACCTAGAGCTGAATGAAAAGTAACACCTCCATGCTCAGCCTCCCAAATACAGGCAGAATGTGTCATAAGTAGGTCAGTTGAGGTGGTACATATTACTGTAGGGATACAATTGAATCATGGGTGATTTTTCCAGTCAAGGTCAGTATTTCACAAAATGTTGTCTTTGCCAGGTTGCAACTCAAATGAGAAAAATGACTGTGAATTCCAAGCTCAGTATACACAAAACCCCCAGGTGATTTTTTTTCAGTGAAATCTGAATCCAATAGTCTAACAGCCTTTACCAATACAGATTCTGTAAGTAGGTCATAAACAGGCTTAAAGGTGTTTGTTGTAATGCAAACTCTCTTTGGTGAAGTGTGATTGTGCATATCTCAGCAGAATGTCAAGACCAGCTAATAACATTAAAACATCAATCATCCTGTGTGTGTGTGTGTGTGTGTGTGCGTGTGTGTTGTAAGACTTTGGCCAGGCAGATCTGTTCCACTGAAAAATTACATCAGAAAATCCTGGAGATGGTCTAATGTCGCTAGTGGATGCTGATGTCCTGCAATACAGTGAAGCAATTATAAGCAACTTTTGAGAAATATTGGTACAGAGAGGTTACAGTGTATCACATATGTAATCCTGTTCAGGGGTCTTTTCTCTGTCTCATTCTCTTTAACCCCTATGTGGTGGAACAAGCTTCCTGTTAGAGCTGCTGAAACACTGGCTAACTTTTATTGCATACTGAAGACAAACATGACCTTTCGTCCCTCTTACATGCAATTATATATATATATATATATATATATATATATATATATATATATATATATATGCATTTCAGAGTTTTAAGTAATTGGGCATGTGGAGGTTTACTTGCGTGCACATGCAATGTGTTAGCGTTGTATTTGGAATGGTGCAGTCCTTAAGTCATATGTTTTGCTTTGCACTTACTTCTCAACATAGCCTCAACATAGCCACACGTTTGTGGTCAAACTGTGGCTGCACACACAGCCATCCTGCAACCTTCATGACAAAGCCTACAGTGGATGGTTAAGGTGCAGCACTGACGTCTCTACTGTAAAGGAAAGAAAGTAAACGCTGAAAACACAAGAAAGTCTCCACTGTAAAGGAAACAAAGTGTATGCTGCAGACACAAAAAGTCTCCACTGTAAAGGAAACAAAAGTCTCCATTTACAAAGAAAAAAAATCTGTTGCAGCAAACAGCAGACAAATTCTTCACTTCAAAAACCTTTTGTGTGAAACTGACTGGCTGTAGGCAGCATTGATAAAACAAAAGATTTTAGAGCAACAACAGATGCCCACATTCTAAACAAATCCTATCACTCTGATTATTGAGTGTTAAGCTCTATATATTCACAATGTGTTTTTATAAATGTAGCTTAATAGCAGCTTTAATTTGCTTTTGAGAGAATAAAAAAGGAAAATCTGAATAAATGAATTCAACCTGCAGTTGTGAATGAGAAGAAGTAAGCCAGCTCCTCTCCACAAGAACATTTGTTCTGGCCAAAGCTCACTTACAGTACACAGATCCCGCTCCTCTGAGCTAACTGTGTCCTCCAGGAGCCGGGATCCAGCACACAGCAGGCACACTTTCAGGCGCACTTCACCTCCAGCCACACAGCGGGGACCGGCGCGCTGCCAGAATGTCAGAGGAACACCGCGTTCCTCTCCTCTCTCACGTGACAGTAGCACCCCCAACGCCCCCAGGGGTGCGCTCCCAGCGGTGTGTAAGTCCGTGACTGCGGTTCGCAGACGCGGCCACCTGCCCGTCCCCATCGTCCTCGTTCTGCCCCCCCGCTGACAGGTGCAGCCTGCACCTGCAGTTACGAGCCACCGAGCACCGCTGCGGCTACCAGCAGCTTAAATGATCTTTCAGCAAATAAAATTTGAACTTGAAGTTTGTTTTAGAGTAACTCAGGAAAAAAGGCGAGAGGAATCAAATTCCCACAAGTGCATGTCTACATCTGGCCACCTAATCATTCCCCCCACAGCTGATTGGCTATGCAATCCCTTGTGCTCCCCTCCGACCTTAATGTCTGCAAGTTGTCACAGTTAAACAAAACTGAATCCTTAGCTGACTTTCATAGTTGGATAAATACAAAAACATAACATTTGAAAACAAACCCCAAGTGTAGCTGGTTGGACAGACCAAGTGCAAGCCAAGTATTATGGCCCCTAGTGAGTGAGAGAAATTAGTGGGTGCTAAGCAAACACTTTCCATCAACTATTTTGTATTTGTATTTTGAATTCCTACTTTAAAAGTTCAGGTGTGTTGATCAATTATAACTTGATTCAGCTTGCTGGATTCAACATAGCTTTCAGTCTTCATAGTCGGTCAGAAAAACATGTACTTTCAATGTTTTGGATAGCAAGTATCTGTTACCGTATTCAAAACATCTCGCAATGTGAGTAATAATCTAAGAAGGGTGTTCGGTGAACTTGTTTTCTTGGAAACATCTTGACTTTTCTCACCAGCCATCTTCAATGTTATTTCGAGACTCATGCGTGTTTTGATGGTTAATGTCTGCAGGGATTTTTCCACAGACAAAATATGCATGAGGACATCCCGTCTGTCCCGAGGGGAAGTCAGGAGACTGCATTCGGCTGCCTCCCCCTGCTATAGATCTTTACATTACATTCCCTCTGTGGCCAGGCTGTGAAAGGCGTTTTTCCCATGTGCAATGCAATCATTCCCTTCTCCACCCTGAGGCCTGCGGAACGTGTCAGAAACCAGTCCAGCTGCTGACCACCAAAGCGGTTTCAGCCTCTCGTCACTATTAGATTGCCATATAGAGACCCCTAAGAACAGATATGACGTGTTGATGCATCTACATTCTACAACATCTCTGCATATCTACAGTTGCTGCACGTGCGCATCTTCCTGATCCCGCTGTTTAGGCCATTTTCAGTTAACTGCAGCGTGTCCTCATCGTCCTGCTCCACACTGCCCCCTGCTGACTTTAACTGTGATTTATCTCTGTGTCCTCAGTGAGGGTCTTCTTCCTCAAAGGTTCAAGAAACACACTCATCTGCCATGAAAGAACCATTCTTTACACTTAGTTATCCAGCTGTGTGTGTGTGTGTATGTGTATGTGTGTGTGTGTGTGTGTGTGTGTGTGTGTGTGTGTGTGTGTGTGTGTGTGTGTGTTCCTTCTGGAGCCTGACCTGACCATGGCAGTAAATCTCAGCGCGACTGATGCTGTTTCTCCCGCGTCTCCAAAGCCGGTCAAATAAACAGACTGCTGTAGGTCGGCCCTGCTGGAGATCAGGAGGAGGGCAAGGCTGGGTAACGAGGGACCCGGAGGGGGGAGAGGGGCTGTATTGGCGTGTGGGGGGGTTGGGGGTCGAGGCATAGCAACAACCAAAGGAACGCAGAATGAAAAATGCACAGATCATCTTTCAGACACCTTAAGGACATGTTAGGAATAAGCCAACATGAAGAAAAACAGATATCCCCCTCTGCAATATATCACTGAATAAAAGGAGTCCTGAAGTTCAGCTGTATTTGAGCACTCTGTAACAGCAAAAGACATGTGTGTGTGAATTCATTTTCCACTCTGGGATTAAGACACTTATCAAAGTTCCCCATTTTCCATTACATTACATTACATTCATTTTACAGATGCTCTTATCTACAGCGACTTCTAGCTCAAGAGAACAGAAGTCTATCCATTCAAGTTAAATGAGCAACAGTGTCAGACCAGGCGAATAACACTCCCAGTCCAGTGAATGTGAGCCCAACACCACTCAAGCCTTATTAAAGTGAACTTGTGCTAACCTGACACTAGACAGGCTAGAAACTAAGGGAAGCCAAGTACACACACTACCATACATCACAGTCACTAGACCACGGAATCCATAACACATTGCGATATTACACATAAAAAACAGCAAGTAATACAAGTAGCAGGTGTTACAGTATGCTGGTGTGGTATGCTATGCCGGTAAGCCTTGAATCAATGGTTTCCCTGGGGATGGTAGCTCATTCCTTGGTAACTCCTTGTTTACTCTCATGTGTAGCCTCTTGTTTACTCTCTCGGCTCCTCCCTGGAAAACCTCTCCTCCAGAAAAGAGAGGAACGCATGGCCAAACCCCTCTGGCACGGCGAGGGGTGTCGTAATCTCGGCAAGCTGAGCAGCTGGCCACTTTTTATTTGGGGACAGGAAACGGGACGCCAACAGGAAGCCAAAAAACCGCTGCCGGACTCTGCAGAGAGACTGGCCCCCATCAGGATGAATGGCTAATGGTAGGAGAGGCTGCTGATAATGATGTTGTTTTAGTCAGCTCTCCAGCTTCAGGGGCTTCCTGCTGGCACTGAGGGGATACAGGAATGCAGGTAGCAGAAGACGAGGAGACCGCACAGACACACGCTGACCCCGAACCATGGAGCCCTGAGGAGAGATCTACGCAGAGGCAGATGCAAATAAACAAGGGGCAGATTAGGGTTAGGTGGCAGGAAACTGTTCTTTCACTACATTGCTTTCTGTGTCTATAAAGCACAGCCTAAAGAGCTTTGAGGTACAGCTGGGGGGATATAGGTGGAGATGCTTTATGGGGTCCCCTTCTGTGAAGGATATTACCAGCTAAGTGATTCCCTGACTCAGAACGATCCTCGGCTCAGTTATCCGTCATTAACTTTCTATTAAACTGTGTTTGTTTACCGGAGATTTCCCCTGCCGCAGCATACCCCGGCTACAGCTGCAGATACGCATCGTTAATTTAGATTTTGAGTGGGAGTTAAATTGGGTGCTTTTTTTAATATCGTGTCAGGCTGCGAGATTAGCTCAGCTCTGACGAGCTCAACGTTTCGACTTAATGTGACCTCCTCTGCTAATTGCAGACAGGGTGTTTGGGTGGGAGAGTTGCTTCAGAGGCCTGCCGATCCAAAGCAGCGATGTTGACAATGACTCTGAGACACTGCCGAAGCCCACAGGGCCGATACCTGCAACCTCTGCAGGAGCGTCAGATGAGCCAATCACAGGCAAGCTCAGCAGGAAGTGAGGCAAGCTCTGGCCAGGGGAGCCTTTGACTCCTGTAGCGGTCTGATGTAATCACCTCGAAATGTAGGTCCTGCTTGATGATGGCCCCATCTGTGCGCCGCACATCAGAATTCACACGTACAAACACCACCGAGACCCGTAGCTCCCCTGTCACTGACGGGGGCCTTCACACCCCCGAAATATTGCTGCATCTGTTTTTCTACTCTAGTTTCAAGAGTTTGCAAAGGCAGTACTTCTGAAAAGCAGAGCTGAAAAAAAAGAAAGAAAACATATTTCAGTGCAAAGAGAGGACCATCTAAGCAATGAGTTTCATGTGTCAATAAATCAGTGTAAATGTTCCTCTGTTCAGTTATGAAATACTGTGAATGGGAAGGAGGGTGCTTTCTGGCACAACACGAAAAGGACACTGGCTTAATATTTAAGAGGGCAAACAAGCAAGCAATTGTAAGACAGTACTTTCCATTACAACATGTAGTTAGTATCGGAGCAGTGGTGAGCAATGCTTTCCTTTGCCTCCTGACTCTCTCCCTCCGTAAGAGCATGCCCTGTACTGCCCTGCTGGTGTTTTTTAGAGCCAGACCGAGAAAGGAACTTGTTTGGAGTAATAGATACATCTGTGCTTCTCCTTCTGGAACATGATGCAAAAAACACGTGTCCAGTGGTTTCATTTGTGCAGTGAGAATTAAAGACCAGTTCTGATATTATAGCACTTAGGTTTTGTGCCAGTTCTTATGTAATAGACCAGTTCTTTTGGAATCAACATATTTACATGGAACAAACTGGGCTGCATTCCATTCGTGTTGGTAAAATCATGCTGCAAAAACACAGGTGCAGATTAAACTGAAGCGAGAGCTCAAATGAACTCTGACAGGTCCATTTGAGCTTTAAAAGGTTAGCCAACAGGGGTCTTTCTGCACTGGTAAACAGCTGCCCTGAAACAGCAGGCTGTAGTCCAGCTTTCCTGTGAGGAGTATGGCTGGCTGACACACAGCCGGTGTGTCCAGGGCTGGAGGACTGCAGCGGGCAGCAAGGTGCTTCCTCACCTGCATGTGTTTGGCCTTGGTCTCCGCAGCGGATTTTTCCACTTGACGAATGAGCGTGTCATCAGGCTACATCTGGAAGTGGGTAGCCAGATAGATAGCAGATAATGAATCAGAGTGGCGGAGAGCACAGAACCCCCTGTGTACTTCAAACTGAATTACCATTCCACTCTTAGAAGACTGCAGTGGGGAAATTCTATGTAATCCAAACATCCAGACTTTTTCCCAGAAACCGTTTTCAAATGTTTCATGATTTTTGTATAAATCAAAAACAAGGTATACATTGATATTCATAAATAACATACTGTTCAGAGAAGGGTGTCTAAGGAAGTGGTGTCCTCCCCAGATTGGTTTTGAAACCTCTCCTCCTACTTATTTACTGAAATAGCCTTCATGAAGAGGAAGTTACAATAATAATTTAAAGTAGAATCCACACTTGGGCAAATGAAATTTGAAATTTGAAATTTAACTTTTCCTCAAGTTCCACATGAGGACATAAATAATGTAAGTCTTCTACATTTTTGAAAGTGATTATAAAGTGGAGAGCTATTTCAAGTTGAGTTTTATCAGAAGAACAAGAGGGCAGAATGAAATGTCCTGTTCTCATTATGAAATTTCCTACGCTCTGAAATTTCTAGGTTTCTAGGAAAAAGCCTTTTTTCAGCTGCCCTAGGTGTCCTTGAATATGTGAGGGTGACTATGGTTTTGCTTGATTTTGCTGGAAGAGTCTTCAGTTTCTTTACCGTGGGTTTCATCAGTAGCTGAACAACCTGGAGTTACTTTGACTCATCTTCTTCTAAAGTTTTCCAATCCTCAGAAAAACCTAATCATTTTCACACAGTATGTAAATCATGAAGTTACCTGTCATTCTAGTGCTTCCCTTGACTAGCGACAAATCAATCAACCAACCAAATCATGAACACAAACAGCAGATACTGCATATCCATATATCCAGTGTCCTCCATATTCACACCTCTGATTAAAAAAAGAACCAACAAACAAAATGTTAATGTTAAACTCTACATGTTAAACACTTTAATTTAAATAGCATTGCACAGTGGAAAGTTATGTTGTTTATGCACAAGGGTCACATTTATACACACCCCTGTAGTTTTGCAGTGTAGCTGGGCTTGTTTCTGTTTCCATGTGTTTGCGCAAGCATGTGTGTTTGTGTTTTTGTCCAGGTGTGTGTGCAGGCATGTTCCTCTACGAATGTGTGTGTGTGACACACTTGAGTTTAAGCTCTGTGTTATTCTACCTATGCAGTGCAACAGAAATTAAACAATCATCTGGATTCATCTAGATTTATCTGAAGTATTTTCTCATTATTGCTTAAATCTGGACAATTTGTAGGAATGCCAACCTGTCACTTGCTCTTTTTCTGCACCTATCATTTTAATAAATATATGAGGCAATAATAACAGTTCCCCTGAAGTAGTTTGTTCTTAGATTAAACATTATGAGGAATGTGAAAACAGGATGGTTCAGTAACACACAGCTACCCTGCATAACTCAGACTGGCTGGGATGTAGGCTGATTAGTAATGTACACTGAATGCATGTGCAATCACACAGAACTTGTTTGCTTGTTGCTTGAGTGTGTGTAAAATCTATAATTACAGTTCAATTACTCACTCCATTGGTCACCTAGTGTCATGAGTTATTGAAAGCTAATAATGTTTTTGTTCGCATTTAGAATGTGTTAGTCGTGTAGTACGAACGTACAAACACATAATAATAGATGTTAACACTACAGCTATAATTTGATGAGTTTGAGAAGAACATCAACATTAATAGACATGCAAAATAAAATGTGCCTTTACTGCCACAGATAAGATAAGGCATGATGTTGATGTCCACTGGACTTTTAAAATGTGTTAATCATTTTGGGGTGTATTCATGGGGTTAAGAGGTGTATTCAAGCCTCACCACAATACAATTTTATCCTTAGTTTTGAGTGATGAATGCAAGTGAGTATTACATTTCTTTCCTACACAATCACTTTCAGTTAGTCACCTGGTGTGACAAAAAAGGAAAAAAGACAGTTCAGCAGTAGCAAAAAAAAAAAAAAAAACGTAAGTGGTGGTCATGGTGTTAAGACGAGACTTACATCATCTCGAGAGCTGTCACTAAACAGAAAATCTGTTCCGGTAGCCAGGACTGTTTCCAGTAACAGCGTAAGTCAAATAAGTCTGTACCGTATGTGTCATTCATTCTTAAGGTCTCAAAAGACCAATTCTGACGCCATATCCCCTTCTTTTAATTCCCTATGAAATCCCATTATGAGCAATGGGTTACTAGCACCCAGAATCTGATCACCTATGTGAATTATTATATAGTGCAACATAGATCTCAGATCAGTATTTGTTGCAATAATGGTAATATGGTACAAGTATCTGTTGCTCTTATGATCACTGTTTGGCAACATAATCAGTGTAATTTAAGATAATGCTGCTCAATGTTCACTTCAGCATGCTGTAGGTATGTTTCTCTTAATGATGACAGACACTATGTTTTGGTTATTAGACTGTTTTTATGTTATTGCAGTAAACAGACAATCATCTTGATGTCTATATGGTATAAATCTGGCTGTTCTCTTCCAGTGCTTTTTTCTGGTTGCTCCTGTGATACATATTTAATGTATACCCCCATATTAGCCTTAGAAGAGCACCTGTTAAATAGGTAAAAATACAAGATACATACCATGTGCAGTGTATTTGGATAATCCATAAAAAATCATTTCATAAATGGAGATTTGCCCCCTGAACCTTTGATATGAAAATGAAGCCAAATTACAAGAAACAGTGTGAACACCTCTGCTCCATACAAGCCGTTATTGACATCATCATGTTGCCCAAATTCCGCCATGTAACTTACACTTGTAATATGCTCCTATCTCCATTAACCCATTGAACAAATGGTGACTTTCGTTTTGTGTACTTTTCTGCATAAGTATTCTCCATTGGCAGAATGGACCAGTACAAACCACAACAAGTCATTTCCATAGGGGCTTACGTCGAAAAGACTGCAAATGATTAATCTGTCTGCAAGTTGTACATGTGTATAAGTAAAGGATATGAAATGGGGGAGTTCTGCTGGGGTGGTAGTTTATGGTGCACTACAGTTCTGTATGTTGCATCAAGTCCCTACTCACCATTCCTCATGAGGTTTTCCCCCTTTGTTGCATGTCTTGATTTTTAAGTAAGAAGCGCTGCACACTGGCTCCATGGGATTTGAAGTTCTTAAGATGTTAGTTTGCTAGAAAGGATGTAGGAGGAATAAAAAGCTACTGTATATTTGCTTGTATGTAGGCTGAGGTCCCATCAACAGAACCTTGGCAGTGTAACAGGTTATGAAAGTCAAGCGGCCTTAAAAAAGATCCTGCTCCACCGCAGTTTTCGCACTTGCACTTCACCACATGATGTAACACATGACCACAGAGCCCGTGTTTCCTCATTGGATGAGCAATGCTTGAGAAGTCTGGGAACCCCCATTACCTCATTAATTTATTTGCTGTTGGTAAATCATTCAACAGCAAATAAATTAAGATCCAGAGATACGGGGTGGCCATAAACTTGATCAGCAGTGTTGCTGTGTTCCTCTTAAGTGCATCAATAAATTCACTCATCTTTGGCAGCATAGCTAAGCTGAGGAGTGTTTGCCCGTGTTATTAAATTAGCGCAAATGCAATATCCAGCTCTGCATGCACTCAGAAGCAGGGTCCGACACCACCCACTGGGGTGCTGATTGACAGCACTGATTCGCATGCATGAAAGGAACAACATAAATAAATTATTCAATAAACAGCAGTTTATTATTTCAGTTTTCATTCATCTATTGGTGTATCTTTCACCTATTTATTCATTTTTTAATTTAGCAGATTGGGTCTACAACCATAGGCAACAATAAGTTTCACAACAAAATCAAAATAAAAGAGATCTGCTTGACTCTCTCAGCTGATAGTGCACCTTGTTTCACTTGGTGTAACTGGCAATATTTCCATGAAGAGACAAGTATTGTAGAGAGACTTCAAATGAGTTTTTTTTTTCAGCTGCATTTTTCCCCATATATAACTGCAAAACGGTATCTGATAAGGCTTATGGCAAGAAGCCTATTGCGTAACATCACCTTACTGATGTCCAACAAGGATGTGTTTTTTCCTTGTAAGCAGGGAAGTACATTATGAAGAAGTGAAAAGCACATTTGTCAAAAGCTGATGACTGTTTTCTGCAGAACAGACAAGGGAGGGTGGCAGCCCCCTGTATCTCCTGTCAGCAATGGTGCAGCCAGTAGCCTTTCTCCTGATACTCCTACTTTAAAATGTCCTATAGGGCCTTTCTCTTGATAGGAGAAACACATTGTTGGAGAACAGTGCTGCCAGTGTCCAACGTTATTCCCTAATAACACTCTTATTAAAAAAACAACAGACACATGCAATGATCACCTGCAACAATATGGCCTGAAGGCAAAACAGGAGAAATACTACTTCTTCTTTCAGAGGGACGTACATTGCCTGAGGCATATAATATTGAGCCTGGATTATTTTTTACTTACCAGTCATGGTCTGCATCAAACACTCTTGCAAATGATTGTTAATGACGTCTTTGATGACCTTGTTTCAACTGAATGGATATTGATTGGGGTCAAACGTCTTGACAGAATCAGCAAATAGTGAGAGATGATGTCAAAAACCTGGACAAACGTAACAGATGATGTTAGCTGTGTCCACAGAAGAGAAGATAAGGGGGGTTGGGGGTTGGACACTTCCTGTAGCACTGTAATATGTCATATAGAATTATGTGTTACATGATCAAAGGAAAGGTATGTTTCATAGCATTTTGACATATGTCATTTTGGTTATGACTGTGGAAAACCCTGGTATGATCTTAAGTCTCTGTGCCGTATAAGTGTGAGCAAAGCTTGCTGAACTAACTGTAACTAACTGTAACTGTAACTAACTGTGACTAACTGTAACTAACTGGCCTGGCTGGCTGCTTGCCATTCCAGTAGTTGTTGACATGCAAGGGATTGTGTTTGTTTGGCTATTTTGCATGTTGTTTTAAGAGGAGACACACATAAGCGAGGGAATGTGCTCTATGTCAAATTCCAGTTTATGAATTCCAACATTCAGTGACTGTGATGAGAATTTGAGTAAATACCATCATGTCTTGGTACTTCTTTTAACATGTAAATGTATGTTTAATTATTCATTCCACTTAAAAATTAAAAGCATAAAATGGAGCTATAAAATGGAGCTACAAGGACATCCACAGGCATTCTTTAAAAGCATCTCTTGGGGTTGTTTTGTTTCTGCGATATTTACATATGCATTTACATTCTGTCATTCAGCAGATGCTCTTATCCAGAGGGACTTCCAAAGTGCTGGTACAAAGTGCATTTTAAAAAACAGCAACAAACAGAGGCATATTCAAACATGCATCAGTGCCAAACACATTTTCCTGTGATAACAAAACACATAAGTGGAGCTCAATATCTCCATGATTATGTTTATTCAAATGACTTCATATTTTACACAATAACTATAATATTCCGAAAAGAGAGGTAACACATACCAAGTAGCAAAACTACCACATATTAAAATTTCATTAAGGAGAACAAGAGATCACACTAAGGGAGGCAAAATTAGCTACAGTCTGAAGAAGTTAGTCTTCAGTCTGTGATGGAATGTGGATAGCAATTCTGCAGATTTGAACGTTCTTTCCACCACATAGGAGAGAAGCTGGACAGGGGACGTGCCCGGTATGTATAGTTGCAAGATGGGGGAACAACCAAGTGTCCTGAAGAGGCCGACCGCAGTGGCCTGGCTGGGATTTAGGGTCTGATGATGGACTGAGCTGAACCTCACACTGCACGGTAGGCTAACACCAGCACTTAGAAATGGAAGCGAGCCATCACCCGTAGCCAGTGGAGGGAGATGAGGGGGAAACCTTGGAGAACTGGGCGACATTGTGGAACAACCAAACAGCAGCATTCTGCATGAGCTGCAGGGATTTGGTGGCATGTGCAGGGAGGGCAGCAAGCAGGGAGTTACAGTAGCCCAGACGGGAGAGGGCCACGGCTTGGGCCAGGTGTTGGATGGAGTAGGTGGTGAGGAATGGGCAAATTTTATCTGATGATGTATAGGAAGAATCTGCAGGTCCTGCTGACTGCTACTATGTAGTCTGTGTATGTCATTCCACTGTCAAGTGTCACCCTGAAGCTCTTGACAGTTCAGAAGGCTGACATAGTGGTATCTTCCATGGTGACTGTCAGGTCCTGGAAAGGAGAAGACTTAGCTGGGATATACAGATACCCTGTCTTGGCCAAATTGAGTCACAGGTGATGATTAGCCTTCCATGAGGAGACATCAGCAAATTCAGCTGAAATATTTGATGAAACCTGGTACACTTACTGTAACTATTCCTCTCTAGGCAATAAGAAAGGAATAGTTAAGTGTCATCAGCATAAAAGGAAGCCAATACGCTGGGAGGTCTCAGGTTGGAGATTGAAGTTATCTAGAAGTATAAGTGCTGTTCCATCAACAGGAAAGGAGCTGAACAGGACATTCAGATCATCTAGAAAAAACACCAAAGGACCCGTTGGGAGGCAGAAGACAATCATAGCGACAGCATGGTTTGATTGTTGACAGTAACAGCATTAAAGTCAAAGGAAGAGATAGAGAGGAGGGAGAGGGGAAGTACAAAGATATTCCAGGCAGAAAGGATGAGTAAACCTGTACCACCACCACCTCTACATGGTTAAGGTGTATGAGTGTGGGTACAGGCAGAGGTAAGTTTCTGTGAGATCGAGGAGCTAAGGGGAGAGTGGAAGCACATGCTGGAGTGAAGTCAGACTGACTGTAACAGCAAGACCGGTGCTTGTTGTGGGTAAACAGGGTTAGCAGGCTCTCTGTACCATGGGAAATGACATTGATGACTGTGTACTCTGTGACAGACAGAGCAGTGAACAAACAGGGATTGAGAAGAAGCACATAGTTAATTATGTCAAAGTAACAAACAGTAAAGAGACCCCCCCCCCGGTGGCTTCCCTCAATGGACTCCCACAGATAGACTCCCTTGTCGTGTCTTGTCACCCTTGACACACCCGGTAAATAGGCCTACCTTGCTCAGATAATGAGCATATGAGCAGCCAGCTGAAAGGGGGAAACACAACTACTGACTAATTAGTACTGAAATGCACCCTGGAAATAAACCAAGGTGAACACCTGACTGACAGCCTAACAGATAATAAACAATAACAAATACATGAACAGCTGCTGTGCTAAGCAAGACACTGTTAAATGTAACATCATTCAAGCAAAAATAGCAAGTTCTAAAAAAGTGGTATAAAGCTAGTTCAGTGGGCTAGTTCACAAAGTTCATGCTATTCAAACTAGAAGCACAGTGACATAATTTCCTTTGTTCGCTATTTGCTATTTACAGAACAGTTTACCCTTAATTTTATCTCTCTAATTCAATAATTTGACAGAGGCATAACATAGAAAATTCTCTCTCATCAACACATGACCAGAATGTTCTTCATGTGGATATTATCCACCTCCATGTCCCTCTGTCAACCTATAGGAACGGTATAGAGTTACATTACCTACACAATGAAACACTTCTCACCCATGCAAGGCAATATTTACTTTGCTATAAGAAAGATGTGTGCGTCCGGTTACACTATTGACACAGGTGTTTCTGTATTAGGACACTGATGGTGTTTTTGTATTTATGTCTGGTTATGTGCAGAGGAAATGACAAAATGGAAAGCTCAAAGTCTAATTCAAAAGGGGTATTGTGTCAGCAATGCATTTTGACAAATGATTCCAATTTCCTTCTTTGCCATAAGGCAAAGCCAGGCAGCTTAATTTGGACTGACAGAGGTGTAAGCCAGCAAAGGCTTAAACCAACACATGGTCCTGAAGGCACCATCCAGTCAGACCTCTGAAACTGACTAAGGCGTATGCCCAAACTCTGTGTTCTGTGGTGCATTCTTGGTTGAGGTGTAGCCTCAAAAAATTCCACATGAAGGATGCATAGGAATTGAAATAATAGTTGTCATAACCCTCTATTTGTGCAGTTTAGTCAAGCAGTCATCAGTTCAGAAACTGACACTCAAGCCGTCACCATTAGAGTACACGCAAATGAAATATCATGGTGCTCAGGTGAGAGCTGGAAGTCAAATTGGAATTGAATAGATGTTGGCCTCCTTCTGTCCTCTCTCTAGGAGGTTCCACCTGGTGCTGTTAGTGTTCCAGTCTTGACTCTAGGTCAAAAGATACGGTTTGTTTAGCGATGCCAAAGCAGAATAGTATTGATCTGTAATGTTGAGGAGATGGCAGAAGTTTCTCCTGTCATCCTTATCTTCTGGTGCATGGTTTCAGTCTTGACTCTAGGTCAAAAACATGCGGTTTGTGGCAGCAATCAGAAGTAGCTATTGATCTGTAATTTAAAGCAGCTTTTATTCTCTCAACAATCAATTATTTGCATGCAGAATAAGACCATTGTTACACAGTAATTTAAATTGGTTATCAAATTATTAGCTGCAGAATAAGACAGTAATGATTGATATCAAATGGTTTGCCACCTAAGCAGTAATGTGATGTAATGTTTGCCACCTAAGCAGAGATACAAAAGCAGACAATATTGACAAAGAAAGTCAATACAAAACATGTCAATCTTCATTTCAGTGGCGTGCTTTCCCAGACAGAATTCAGGAAATATGCATATTGGGCGTTGATGCTGTCTTGTTGGGTTTCCTCCGGTCTTCTCCTGCATTTGTTTGGCATTTTGCAGGCCAGGGAGAAAAACACTTCTGTGTCCTGTTACATTGCTCACTAAACCTTCATGTATTCAGCCCAGTACTAACTATGTTCTATTTTAGACCACACCCATTCAAGAGTATTCTTAAGGAATACTAGCAAATCAGAGCAGCACACACACACACACACACACACACACACACATATATATATATATGGACTCTGAGATGGTGCTATACTAAGGCAGAAAAAAAACCCATTGAATGTTTACCTTACAGTTTGGTGTGCTGCCCGGCAACAAAGTACACACAATTTAACAGCTTAGTTCTGTTGTTCAAAACACGACGAGTTGCAAGTGCTTAGTGTTTTGTTTAGCTTTTTTGTGATATGAGAATCGGGGCCTGGTGCGTGCTACTGCCCACGTGACAAATTATATTCTCAGAGAAACCCGCTTCACAGAAAAAGACAGGAACCTATCGCTACCACACTGTCAAAGAAGCAAAAGTATTTCTGGGAGACTTGCCCTTTGTAGCTCATAAATAAAATTAAACAAAGACATCAATAACTGAAGCCATGCTCTAACATGAGCATTTCATTTTTTTAATTAGTGTGCTGTGCAAATGGCTCGTATATAAGATGTGACTCCATTGCAAGTTGGAGAGATTGGGATGCTTTTGAATTTCTCTGAATTTTCCCCTGCACCTCAAAGCATCTATATTAGTTTTTTTAATATATAAGAGATATTTTATGCATGAGAAAAGGCGATAAGCATTCCATTTAGAATTACTTTCGTTGGAAGCAATTTCCTCATTCTGAAGTTATTTACTGAACGTCACATTAAACTTAAGAAGAATGTGTGGGAGAAGTAATTGAAAAAATGCATGCCAATCACTAGACATTTTTAATATGCTCGTCATTTTCTACAAATGATCAATCTAAATGAAAAACAACGGCGTTCCATGGGCTTCAGCCTTTCTTGAGTTTTCCCTTGTTTTCCCCCACTGCAAGCTTTTCAGCAAAACCGAAACTGGCAGTAATATTTCTCTAAGAGTGATTTCACCTTTCATTTAAAAACCATTTGCAGAGCTGGGGAAAACAAATTTGTTTAAGATTTTATGATCTTCCATAGATTATGCGAGGTAAAGGATGGAGGCCCATTTGTCAGATTTACAGACACACAAATATAAATATTTTCCCCAAAAATCATTTTATTTTCCCAAAATTGTGTTATTATTAAGCCAGCATGTATAGTATAAATACAACATTTATTTCACAACCACTACTGCACCTTTCATTTACAATATAATGGTGGATATTGTTTTCTAGATTCATACAACTACATATTATGATCATTTATTTTATTTTATCTCATTGTATATACTTGAGAACATATATAAAATTGTACATGTGTAATGTCATCTTACATACGTGTGCAGAAATATTGGCCTCACAGATTAACTGTGTGCATATGGAATCAAGAGTGTGTTAAACATACTTTTATAATGCCAGGCTGTCACATTGTGTATTGCTGGAGTATTCTCAGAGGGTTTTCAGCTAGGTATGTTTTCCAGCACAGCTCTCAGTTTCACTGCAGGTACTGCATGGGCAAAGCAGAAGCTGGCTGAGTCAGTTGGAAAATATAGTTTGTTTATTATGGTTTTCTTTCCAGTACAGCCTCTCTGTATCTTTTGGGTTGAACTGGTTGACCCCTCGACCCCCCCGACCCCTGCACCACATGCCGCTTCACGCGCACGACCGCTGGGGAAACAAAAGCTCCCTCTGTCAGAAAGATGCTTCCACAGCAGAATATTACACTGCTGTTATGTCCCTGAGTGCTGTCACTCACACAGGTCACCTGATAACCCGCCATACGATGAGGAGTCCCTTTGCACTACCCCAGCTTCTGCCAGCGTCTTCTTTTTTCATTTAATTGACAACCAGTCAAGAAATTGCACTCCTGCATTGTACCTAGATTCTGTCAATGCAAATGTATTGTAGCGCAAAATGGGGCCAATTTATCATCTACAAATGAATCCCATATTGTAATCTCCCAGTTTGAATGTTTCAGGATTTTACCCATTTATTCTGTAATTACCTTTAGGAAACAACAAAACTGCCTGTAAAAAAGGCAATAGGAATGTTTCCATTGCTGACAAAAACATCACATGCAAGAAACCTAATCAGACACATAAACACATGTCTCATTCTGTATAGTCATTTTTATAGCTTGCAGGACAACAATGGAAATGCATGTTTCCAGATGCATTTGGAAACATACAACCACAAACTGTGGTAGTGGTTTTCCTGGCCGCCACCCTGCTGCAATCAGTTGCTCCGAGCTTCTTCCCTGTAATCTGCAGACGTTATAGGGTGTTTATTCCTAATGTCATGCCTTGAGAATGTCATTTTCATGTTGCGTGAGGCTGCCATGTTTTTCAATGATGCAAACAAACATCACAGACATAGTGACTTCATTTTGGCAAGCACCATACCTTGTGGTTTTGTAACTTGTAAATTCTGACCCCCCTTACCAAGGTAACTTATAAATATGTATAAAACCTCTCAGGCTGTCTTTGTGCGCTGACACACAGGGAGTATTCTTACCAATGCACTGTCTGAAGTTAATTATGAATATTAGCTCTAAACCCACCTCTGTCTATGGGTCCACCCATGTATGCACAATACATAAATGTGTAAACATAGTATCTGTGTGAAACAACCCCGCAGAGGATGTCCTTGTCACCTTATCAGACTCAACCTCAGGCACCAGCTTCCTCCCTGAGCACACCCGCAGAAAGGGCCTCCTTCTGGCACATGGACAGTCCCTGCTTTAAATGTCACACGGACTCCAGCTTCTCACAGCTCTGCGCGTTTGTGTTTTTGCCCCGCCCCGCCCCTCACGCAGCCGGGGCAGCGGATTGGCTGCGGGGCCCTGCCTCGTCTTCCTGTGCCTCGCTAGCGCGACTCCACCGTGACACCCGCACACAGCGGCCACCGAGATGCTTCTGTCCCTGCCACAGAGCGGCTTCGGCCACCACCGACACCCCTCACCACCCGACAGGAAGGTAAACACCGGGATCCGCCCGTTATCGGGCCGCGGGGAGGGGAAGGGAGGAAAGGGGAAGGGGGTCGGGGTTCGGCTGCCCTCTCTCAGAGGCTCTGTGGCCAGGGCCCCGGGGCTCAGGCTAAGGTTGCCTCTGGGGGAGGAAGTCGCCAGGAGAGGAGATGCGAGCATTCGAAAGGAAGTCGCGTTGCGCCCTGAGCTGCAGATAGCGTTAGAAGCCGCCGTGCTTGTTCTTTTCTTGTACCTTGAAAGCAAAGTGCGCTTCCTGACTCTAGAGCAACTGTCTTTTCACCAGGGTGCTCAGGTCGTTAGCACACTTCCCTACCACTTAATGTGTGGTATAATGGAACACACACTTTTGTTAAGCTATCTCTGTGTGTGCTGGTGATGGTATTAGCATGTGAAGGAGCTTTTGGGAGAGGAGGGTCCTCTGTGGTTCCACATGAAAGGCATTTGAGATGAGGACGAGAGAGAGGCAGTGGTTAGGCAGAGATGAGCTGGCTGAATATTTTTTGCACTGCTTAGTGAGGACATCTGTTATGTGTTAAACCAGTATCTTCAGGAACCGGTTTGTGGCTGTGAGGTCTATTAGTTTCATTGCGGGCTGTCATTGTCAGTTAAGCCTGCCTTGCTGGAAAGATATTGTTAGAGTCCATATTCAACGTGTAATCAAAATAAGACTTATAAAGCCAAATATCACAATTATGTTTATAAGATTACCATAACCAGAATTCAGAATGCCTGAGATCGCAAAGAAATTTCAGCATTTTGGAATGTGTGAAAATGCAGGTGAAAAAGCAGTTTCAAATGGGCAGAAATGTGACTGAAACATCTTACTACAAAACCTTCAGGGTCAGAGTGCCTTTGGTCCCCAGTTTCAATTCAGTGTCTTTGCTTGCTGTATTATTTCTGTAAGATTCTCTGTTTCTGTAGCTCCCCTAGGGATCGTGTTTGTTCATGCTTTGCTTAAATATGGCAGCAGATGTTACCAGAAGTACATCCGATTTAGTCTGGCAGAGAGGCATCTAACTTAGTGTTTAGCTCCCAGTTTACAATGCAATATCACTGACTACTCATAGCAATATTAACACTTCAGTTCTGTCTTGGGAGCACAAATATTTGGCATATTTTGTATTAAAACACAATATTAACCATTTAAAAACAAGCACGCACACACCCCTTGACATTAACTTCCTGACCTTGCTGCCCTGACAGTAATAATACAGAACCCACAGTCAACTGGGTGGGGGGTATTTCCTGTTATAATGCAGACTGATTCTAGAGTGCTCCACTGTGCTGCATATGGAACCATATGGCAATGTGTTGTAATCAGACACCAGCGTGGTGTAGTGGTAGAGAGCAGGGCTCATAACCCAGAGATTGCCAGTTTGATTCCCCACTGGGGAACTGGTGTTGTACCCTTGGGCAAGGTACTTAACCAAGTATTGTCTGAGTTAATATGCAGCTGTATGAATGCATAACATGTAAAAAATTATAATCTGTGGAAGTTTCTCTGGACAAGAACATCTACAAAGCAACTAAATGAAATTGCAATCCACAGTGAGGATTAGGGTTCAAAGATGACCAATTTCTCAAAAATACAAGCTGCACCAAGCTCACCAGCTCTAGAGAGGGGTATTACATGTGAAAGCAGCTATTAACCCTATCCACTATCAGAACCCAAACTATGGCCACATCTTTTCCCATGGCCTTTTCATGGCAGTGAGGCAATTTAGCAGGACAAATGGGGTGTTAAGCCTCGACTGTGGCCTTGCTCTGAGCCAAGTGGGGACAGTACAGCTGAGGTTGGAGACTATTCAATACTATGTAAGCTGCATTTTGAAACAGAACCACAATGTACAGCTGCCATTTTCTGAGCCAATCGTGAGTTAGCTTAGCTAGCTAAGCAGAGAGAACGAGCTGCGCATACAACCAATAGTACAGAGGCAAAAACATAACATGCATCCAACTCCATTACAAAAGGCTTCTACACTCTGCATCTGCTTGGGTGACATCTACTGTGACATCATAAAGACAGCTTACACGTCATAAGATGCATCTTATGTTGACACATCACTTTTGTTCTTTGTGCTGGACGTTGCTCTGGATTGGAGTGTCTGCTAAATGAATGCAATGTAATGTAACAATGGAGAAACACAGCGGCTTCCTGGGTTCGTGTGTGAGCTCCTGGCTTTTCTTCCTGGTCCTCTGGCCCATAGTTGACAAGTGGCTATTGTGATCTTTACCCTTCATATGTAGTCCAGCCTTGATTTCTTGAGTGTAAAAAAGCTATTTTTATAATGTTTATGAGTTTGTGACAGCTAAGAGTGTCATGGAGTCAAATGGGTTAAAGACCACCACTTTTGTTTTTGAACTTTGTGAACTCTGTCACCTTTGGTGATCTGTGGAGTATGTAATGCCACATCAACACCACGTGAGAATTAGACATGGATTGTTAGTCAATATCTGGTAAGAGCAGGGTTACAAAATGAAGCATACTTAAAAGTTTCGGTGGTTGATATCAAGCAAATGAAGTTAAACAATGTGCTTGATTGCAATTGCAAATTTAACCTTAATCAAGAATGTGTCAAAGACTGAGATTTTTTTTTTGTTTGGTTTTGCTTACCCGTTTTGGCCTCAGCGGTGACATTAACACTGTGCCTGCAGTGGTCAGAATGGGCAGATGTTGCAGATGTTGTTAGCGGGACCCGAAAGCGCACGCAGAGGCTGAGTGCTAGCAGCACCTCCGCGGGGTGAGGCGTGGCGGAGGACGGGGTGGTTAAAGGATGCACAGCAGAGAGCACGAGATGCTGATGCTATAAGAAGCAACACTAACAGGGGGCAGGAAAGGAAGTGCCACAGTGAGAGAGCGCGCTTCACTCGCTCCATTGTGCTGAAGGCGTTTAACAACCCAGCCGGCTGCTTAACAAGGCAGGGGAGGAAGTGAAGTAAAGAGGTGACCTCGGCTGTTCTGAGATCAGCGGACCGCCCGCCGGCGAGGGGGCGAATCCAACAACATCTTTAAATAACCTGCGACTAGATTGAAAATGGCAGCCAAAGCTTGCCCAAATACAAAGATCCAAAACAAAGTCGCTGGGTAGGTCTTTTGGGATCTCTTCTCCTTTCTAAATAGGACTTCTCCCCTTTTAGAATCTTTGACCCTTTTTTCTTTTCTGTTTGTGTTTTGAAGTGTATATGTAGGTTTGGTCTGTCCAGCCTGCTGTCATGTGTCTTTTGCGCTCTAAGCAGGTCCCAGGGCAGGGTGTGGATCTCTTGATCTCAGGGTCACAGCACAGCACAGCACTGCTCTGTGTGAGCGGATCTCTCTCTGTAGTGTGGGTCTGCATGCTACTGGCAGCTAAGCTCCACCAAACTCATCCTCACTATCTGCAGGAGCTGCTGGCTATGTGCAGATAGAGCATTATAGTACACACCTGCTGGGACTGGCAGTGTTTCAGTGTGGATGTTATCCAAGTGGCAGCCTGCTTAGTGTTGTTCTGATATCAGGAGTTACTATAACTGTGGTTATAAAGTCTCTTCTGTAAGCATCTGTAAGCACAGCAATATACTTGGATTTTATAGCCACTTTTATACCAGCAATCCTGGCAATATACCAGTACCGAGATGCTGGCATTGCTTACTGCGTGAAAGTCAAATGAATTCACCATCCAGTGGTGTTTCTACAAATCATTTAGGTACATTTCTACCTAAATGTAACAGCTTTGATTTCAGTGGGCCTAACACGTAAAAAAAGTAGTCTCAGAGAGGTTTGCATATTTTTGTTGTCATTAGGGGGACCCTATTGGCCCCCCACAGCATCTGATCATACTGAACAGGCTCACCGTGAGTAATGGGATGTGTGGTCACAATACCACAGTTTCCCCTTAGGTCTGGAATGCAAGCCAATCCATATTTGTCTGGAGTCCTGAATGGAGTCTGATATTTCTCTCAACGCGAGGGCCATTTTTGCAGACTTTTATGAGGTGGACTTTTATGAGGTAGACTTTATGCCAGTTTCGTTTTTTCAAAAAACATCACAACAATATCTCCACCTAAACGATTTACTCTACCGACAGAAAACCTTCACTGATTTCTTCTGTGGATGCTTCTCTTTAAAGATTATCCAAAGATAGCCACACTGTAAGAGATTACAATTTTTGCAAGAACAACTGATGAAAATGGTCTGAAATTTAATGACTGACATTTGAGCCTTTTTGAAGTTCTAAAATTATTTGAGTAGTAGCTATCAAATTCAGATTTGAAATTTGAGTTGACATTTGAAATTCTACAACCCCTTATACAGTACAAGGCACTTTATGTAGAAGAATAATACTAATTATTTTAATATTAATGATTATAAAAATTGGAAGTAGTGTTACTAGTAGCAGTAATAGCAGATTTTGCATTATAATGTTTCTATTTTGATTTAGTTGTACCCTTGGCTCTCAGAGTGGTGGAAATGTTTTATTTGCTTCCCATGGATTTCCCACAGTTGTAGGTTAGCATTCTCTGCTTCTGAACCACTGGTTTTGATGATCCATATTTCTATATCATTTACATTGATAAACATCCCCATTTCATAAGGAGGGCAGGAAGTGTAAGGACAGGCATTTAAAACTTTCAGAATCCATAAGCAGTGAGATCCCATCAGAGAGTTCATAACATCATGTCCTCTTCATTACTCACTAATGAGCTCCTACCTCAAATACCCTTCAGCCACAATTATAACTGTTAATATTAGTAATCAGTATTGCTGTTCCATATTATGGCAGCAATCGCTGATAAGGAAAGCAGTTTGAGTCCATAAATTGGATAGTTTATTGTCTTTATCCTTATTATAATTTTGATTAATGGGGAATAAAGCCAATTCATAAAGTGTATGAATTGGGCAATTTATCATTACATATTCAAGTGTTTAGTTGTCAATTTTTTTAATTCAAATAATAACATATTGGAGTGAATATGTGTTTATTTCAATATATTCATACCATCACTGGTCTGCGCTCCTCTTCTCTGCTGTTTAAATAATGCAGTAACACTTTATTGATCTGACATTTTGCATGTTTCTTCTGTGTGAATGCTTCTACCTTTCAAAGAAACTAGCTTTTCAAGTTAAATTCATTGTTGCATCTGTTTAAGCAGTTTGTTTCACCAACACATATGTTTCACTGCCTAAATAGCACAATCCTTTTCGCAGTTATTTTTAAGAACACATGTCATGTCAGAAAAAGCTAACTCTACCCTTTGCTATGAAAGACAAACGTACAATTATTTTCTCCTCTTTCTTTCTAATGAAACCAATTTATGTCAAAACAAAGTCTTTTATCACTGAATATCAGAAGAAGGTAATGAGACTTACAGAGGAATTCCTTGAGAGATTTTATCCTAAATTTCTCATCGACCATTTAGCTCTCTATGGGGCTTGATTCAGAATGGTGTTCTTGTGGATGTTATTAATGAAGTCTCTCTGTAACAGCATGGGACTCTTGGCGTTATCACTGTTGTCTCCAGTTATCCCTTTGTCAATCAGTAGCTGCAGATATGCCGGCTTAAACAATAGCCATTATTCTTCACCATAACAAAATGTTGATCTGCTCCAAGGCTAACAGTGCAGCTCAAAGATGATCTACACACCAATGGAGTTCAGAGAAGAACTTGCATAAAATGTCTGTTACAGTGCATCAGCACAATACAGTAAGACATGCATCTGTCAGTACACCAGTATTGTGAATCATGGATTGCTAGATTTGTTTTCAGTGGGTCACTGTTAGGAAGCTGATTCCCACTACTTCCCATCAGATTCCCATCCTTGCAGGTATCTGTGAAAGCTTTTACTGTGTAGCCAATGAACAGCCCTTAGATTCTCAGGTGTGTTCCATTGCCCTAATTTATTTGCTGAACCACTAAATACATTTGCATCACCATTTTTTGTAGCACCAGGCATAACAAACACTCTTGGTTTTGTGTGTCTGCATGCACGTGCGTGTATGTATGTGTGCATGCGTGTATGTGTATGTATGTGGGTGAATTTGTGTGTGTGTGTGCGCGTGTCTGTGCATACGTGTGAGACTTTCTTCAGAAACACTTACCAGCATGGGTGAGTATTGTGACCACTGTACACCAAATCATTCTTCCTGGTCTTCCTCATGTCATTTAGAATATATTGGATAGAATCCGTAATATCAAAATAGCTCCACAGAAAGAGCATATTAATGTATTTCAGCCTCCCTGAGTGGCTAGGCAGAATAAAACCCTTATCCCACAAAACAGACAAACTCCAACAGGCTGAAACATACGGTACTCATAAATGTCAGGGAATTATCTATAGTGTGTTTCATAAATAGTCTGAGCCTAAATATTTGACTGTTATGAGGTTAACGGATGAGATTTTGGATTATGTGGAATTCAGACATTAGGACCCACGGTATTGAATCATAAAAAGCTAAACTGTGCTTTGGTTCCCATAAACCTGTTTCTCTCCTCAGTATGCTGGATTACTCACAGGTATGAAAGGGAAACATGTTCAGTAGTTATTTAACGCGTGGTTATTACAGTTTTGCTTGTGTGACCCAGGCAACACTGATTAGCACAATGCTTCATGTCGCTTGCTAGTTTGACAAACCGCCTAATGTGATAATGGATGCTGTTAAACCCTTTAAAACTAGTTACAAATCAAACACCATCGGAGTATCTATTTACTTCTGCCCTGACGAATTGAAACTGTAAAACCTCCGAGCTCCCTACCACTTTAAACACAGACGATCTGATGGCCGGTCTTTGGAATGTATGGTATGCGTGCCAGAATAAACGAAGAGTAACCAGAGGGGGACACGCCGATCCAGCTCCCTGTTTTGCGATTAATGTGATGAGCGATTAACGCGATCACCCTTAGTGTTTTGTTGTTTCTCTCTTAGTTCTATGTGTACTATGTATAATGTAACTAACGTCAAAAATAAACACTTATCTGATACCGCCGTGCCCTGTGCCCTACCTCGTACAGTGGAGTGGTTTCTTCTACAGTAGGTGGGTCCTTGCTGCGGGGATCCGAACGCAGATCAATGAACTCCGCTAAATAAACGCGTCGGGCGATCGAAGTTGGAACTGGATGCGTTGTCATCCCAAATCGGTTTAGCGCATATTTCCTTGGCAACTAAAAGTCACCGTAACACGCAGGAATACGGGGATCGAACAATAATATTAACTCTATGCGGTATAGAGTCAAGATTGTAACTTTAACGAACCAGCCTTTGGATACAAACACATCAGATAGAGATAAACATACAGTTGTGTGTCCAGAAAAACTGAAAACGGAGGATGATCTTTGCTAATACAGCTAACCCAGTGAGGACGACACATCGAAAACAGGTAGGCCTAAATGTACACTGTAACATTTCAAGAGGTCAGTGAATTTCTCTATTTCAGTCTGCAAGCTGCATATTAAGCTCGTAGGTGGCTGACTGGCTAATAAAACTGATTGAAATTTGACCATCGGTTACAGGATTTATAGTTTGGCAAAATTAGTCGCTGTGTCTAAAACTTTAACGTGTCAATATCCACCGCTTTTCGAAACAAGCATTGCACTGTTACTGTCAACGTTGCCAAATAGCTATTGTTTACAGATAGTTAGCTATGCTCTCCAGCACGGTAATCATGTTTCAGAGAGATGTGAATCGCGTCAAACGCTGCTCCCATCTGTTCTTATACTTATTTCAAAAATATTCTGTCGTAGTTGTGCCATTGAACAACTGCTTCTCTTAACTCTTTGGATCCAGTAATTTTGTGTTGAAGAAAACAACGCCTGGAATCAACTACCACAATTACGTCAGTCGCAATTACCGCTTCGAATAATTCACCCGATAACCTAATTACTTCATAGAATTTGTGTAGATAATATTGTGACTTTTATTGGGTTGAATTTTCGTCCGAGTCGTCAGCTCTATGAATTGATATGTGTTATATTCAAATTTAATCTTAACATAATAAAATTAGCGAGCTAATAAAACCAAAGCTGACGGGAAAAGTTTGACGTACGCTAGCGCATCTTCGAAATGCGCTAAATCCCGATGTGTTTTGAGCAGGGCCAGCAGTGATTCCACATTCGTTACATTTCAGTTGTCTGTAAAGTTCAAATATAGGTGTGTTCTCACGTAATTTACCCGTACCATACGCAGTTTTGTTTCAGAAATTCGTTTTCTGGAGTCGTATTTAGAAAACGTTCCATTATGCATAATCTCGCGTGGCGATATTGAGGTCATGGAAATAAAATGAATGACCTTGTCATAATATGATGAAAACAGGCAAAGCGAAAAAATTCAAAGACTGGTTATAAACTATGTAGGCTGCATGTGTTAACTTTGTAAGTCAAACAGGATGTAGACTAGACGTTTTATAATTCGTCGCCCTATTTCATATGCCGAGAGTTTTGCGAACCTTTTTTGCGGCAGATGAAAGCGCGTACTGAGTGGAACACCTCAGGGTGATGCATATTTATGAGGCGGAGTCATAGTACGGCAGGGGCTGGTATGGGGTTCTCTCAGGGCGAGGCCACTTACTGGAAGTCCTGCGCATTTCCAGCACGGATGTGATGCGCTTTGTTGGCCTGAGGCGCGCTGATAAGATGCTGCGCTCTGGTCCTCCTAGCCCTTATTCTGCTACAGATGAATGGTCAAAAGGAGGCATTACGAGAAACAGTCCTTGAGTCTTTCAGAAACGCTTTCGCAAGCTGTTGCAAGACATAAACCTGCTTTCTGCTGAAAGTTCGTCTCTGTCTACATATAGCGTTGGATAGACGAGTCCTTGTGTGGAGCCAGTCAATGTTACGATCAGATGATTTGTGTTGGTTTAGTGTGAATAAATACAGTATTCAGTCTTCGTAAGTGCTTTCATAAGATGTAAAAAGACAGGGTGTTCCCTCCCTGACGAGCGGCCGTTTTTTAATGAACACACAAAACAACATGGGTATATGGTAATATCACGTGTTATAACTTTGATACGTTTTTATAAAGTTGATTATAAATACGAGAGTAGTTTGTATCTGAATGAATTCTAAGAAATATTGTACTGAAACACTTCCATAAAATCCTGCGGAAATTTCTCAAGCAGTTATTTCTAATAACAGTCGCTTTATTTATATAGATAGAAAGATGGAACCGACATGTGTTCTCCGTGTCTCATTAAAACATAATAAAATGTTACGCTGCTGGTTCTAATTACTGCAAAGCTTAGCATCTTACCCCGAAATGGAGGATGTAAATCCAGTCTGAAATTAACAGATCGCTCTGCCTTTGAACCTGAAACCAGAGAAAGCAACCTACAGCCAGACATATCTTATTTGTGTAGTTTTAAAATGTAGAAAATTTTCTGATGTTAGCGCTGGAGGGAACGGACATGTTTGATCAATTTTTCTGATCTCCCATTTTCAGGGGTTTAGTCACTCTGGCTGGCTGCAAACAGCACATGATTGGAATGATGAATCATTCATAAAGTAAAATTAGCAGGGACTAGATGAGAGCAAAACTGGATCACTCTCATTTTCCACACATATCTTCAGTGCTGTAAAGAGACACAAACAGCGCTCTCAGTGAGTAACAGTTTGAGCCATGCCAGGTTTTACTAGAAGCAGGTTAGCATGTTGAGTGGGAGCCGCAGGCAGGCAGACTCCACTCGGTGCACAGGCCTGGTTGGAGTAAAACCTGGAGTGGCTCACGCTGCTACACATTGGGACTGCTGCCTCCATCCCTGGCTGTGTTTCATGTCCCGCAGACAGCGCATTAGTCGGGGTGTAAGAGGTGAAAGCGGTTTCACAGTTTACAGGAAACATTTCGCGGAGCTTTCAGACGAAAGGCGCTGTTTAGGGGATAACGGGAAGATCAGGTTTGATCCGCTCCTCCCTCACGGCGGTGAGGCCCGGCGTCTGGGAATCATTTCACAGAGGTGCTGCCAGTGCCTCTCAGTCAGGCCTCTCTGTTCCTGGATCCTTCAGCTCCTCTGCAGCTGTGTTCAGACGAGTGTGATCAGCGACAGCTTCAGCGGGAACCAGAGTTCATGTGTTCTCCGGGACACAACCTCTGTCTTTTGTCTGATTGAAGTTATGTTTCAATAAGCCAAATTGCTAAATAACTACAGTCGAACTGTGCTCTGTTCAAAGGCTTTATTACACAAGTTATTACATTCATTATTTAAAAATGACCTCACAGTTTGCGCTTATGCAGTAGGTCTCACGTTACTTAATATCACATTATCAGACATGGAGCAGTAAGCTCCATCACTCAGAGCACTGTGAGTTAGATGCAGGCCTGATTGTGACATCAGCACCAGGGGAAGGAAAACAAACATTACAGATTGTGCTTTAATTTCACTCCTTTCACATTGAGCAATATGGTAACATTTCAGGCATGTGTAATTATTTGCATATTTTTGTTTTCACTAAAATTAGGAGTAAAATTGAGAATGAAAGTGAAGGCTCAGAGAATCACAGTGGTCTGATATCAGAGGATCTGCTCTGATCTACTGCTTGAAGATTTGAATGGAAATATTGCACTAAAATTGTCATATACCTAAGTTAAACTTACTTGATCAAAGTGATATAGATTTGTCCAAACGCAAGACTGGACTGTGATAGAAAACATGACGGTTGTGTTACATCTGTATTTTACAAAAAGGTGTAAGACCTCTGGCATTTTGATTCATTTCACAAAAGAGTTATCGTTTGGGGAGCCATCCACCCTGCGTGTTTACTCGCCGGGTCAGGAACAGCAAGTCTCTGTGCAGTCTGCTTGCATCTCCATGGCGCAGTTCAGCTTTCTCTGGGAAAGAGCGCGTGTTTTGCAGAATCGGGCCTAGGGGCGTGTGTGTGGAGGGCTGCTGCAGGATGGAGGAGACTGATCTGAGCTGTTTAATGAATGAGTAAGAGGAAGGAAATGGTTGAGTGGTGTGGGCCGCCCCTCGGCCGGGCCGGGACGGGCTGTGGGCGGAGCCGCCGGTCTGACTCACCCTGAGCGGCGGATCACGAGCCGGCCGTCCCTTTCCACTCGGGAACGGCTCCGCCCCCCCCCTCCCGATTCCCGACCTCAACGGTTCGGAGGATATTTACAGCAAACTGACAAACATGTTCCCACCAGACCGGGAACATAATACTCCTCTCTGTGCGAGCTCCACCATGACCAAATCGCTGCCAGATGGGATATTTCCATAAGTGACACGCAAGGGGCGACGTGCAGTTTTTAAAAAGGAGCGTTCTGAGGCGGAGAGGTCCCTTCAAGGTTATGGAATAAAATACAAAGGTGTGAAATCCCTGGCAGAAAAACCAGACAGTGACAAAGGAAAGGGGGGTTGATTTGGCAGGCTGGGACAGGCTGCTGTTGTGGTATTTACACTCTAGCTAGAAAGGAGAACTGTGCCTGAGTGAGGTCACTTACTGATTTCCTCATAGTGGCACCTTTGTGTTTTTATATGAAGCTTGACGATCACTTTGATAACTGTGTCTTTGCCTGTCACATCTCGACAGTTACATCACCCTCCGCCCTCTGAGTGCGGTTTTTATTTTTCTCAGAGGTATCAGCTTGATGACAGCTCTCAAGTTAATATTTAGGGGTGGTGTTTCTTGTGAACGGTTTGTAATCTCTTTGGCGAAGTTATGCTCACGCTGTAGAACAATCACCCGTTTTCAAGAAGTGCGGTTAGAAGACCGTACCAGTGGTTCCGTGAGAAAGTAAAACTCGGTTAAACCAACATAAAACATTTATAAATCAGCCGTTTTCAAGGGTAGTTGGCTTGAGGTGCACTGTGTATGTCCAACTGAATACTTCCCCTGAGGTTCAGGCACTTTAAGTTAAATTAGGTAAAATTAACATGAATGTCAAGCTCCTATCAGATACACACGTGAACAGTAGCTGTGAGGTTAACCTACTGATAAACCCTCGGAGATTAGAGCACAAAGTTGTTTTTTTTTTCTGAGGACGAAGGAGATAAACTCGCGGCGGAGTCAAAATCGGAGGGTCAGCTCGGTTCCTGTCCTCAGAGCTTGTGAACCACGCAAGGCGATCTCCAGCCTGGCCTGCCGCCAGCGGCAAGATTGCGCAATCCTGTCACCACACCATGCCTGGAATTCCATCTGTTTCCTCTGTGTGTCAAGGGGGGGAGGGGGCGGTAATCAGAGACTCGCTCTCAGACCTTTTTCAGAGGGAGAAAAGCTCTGCAGATTGGGACATCTACCCCAGAGTAAACAGGAAAAGAGGCAGAGGCTTAATCACACAAAGCAGAACAAGCTATTCTCAACCCTGAGTGCACAGGCGCCTTTTGCACAGAGAGCTGATGGTGTTGTCATGGGCTTTTTGTGAGGCATTGCATCAGTAAGTATATTTAGCTAACTGAAGTGATGGCACTTTTAACCATAAAATCCGAATGTTATCTGATTCTCAAAGTATTTGTTATCTTATGAAATTATCTTCACCAAATCTACCGAAGCAGCAGGTGGAAAATAATTTATTCTCCTGTTGATACTTGTATGACATTGCATTACATTACATTACATGCATTTAGCAGATGCTGTAAAAATGCATGTAATGTAGCTTGCAATTATTATTATCTTTGGTTATGTGCATTCCTTTTTTATAAAACTATATAATGACCCCCCCCCACACACCCACACACACACACACACACATACACACACACGTACATATGCAATGGAGATCTGATGAAGATCTGGTGTGTTGAAACGTTGCTTCGTATGCATTAAACTTTGATGTGGGTGCGCTTTAAGACTGCTCAGGAAGTGTGTCTCTTCTTGAATGATTCATACATCCTCATTCACTCTGCCAGGCTGCTGGCCTGTGATCAGTGTGGTAGTGGAGTGTGTTGGTAGTGGCGTGTTTCCGCGGCGCCGGGCAGCTCCTGCCAAGGGCGCCATGGAGAACGTCCGTAGAGAGATCGGCGACCGTGTGGTTGGGTCAGCGGTCACGTTTTTGGGGGAGGGGGAAGTGGGGCAGGTCGTTTGTTGGGTCAGCGGTCATGTTTTTGTTCGTTCATGGGCGCACTCTCAGTGTTACACTGGTGTCAGAGTTTTGAGGCCCCGTCTGTGCCGGCTGCTAAGTACTGAAGGAGGCCGCTGTGCAGGTGTGTGTTATTGCACTGATGTGGATCCTCCTCTGGTGTAAACACTACAGAGCCTGGGCACCTGGCTGTAGCTCTGGAGCCGATCGTGTCCACTCATCAGTATGCCTGCTTACAGGGGTGTAGCCGAGGTCTGGCTTTTGATATTGTTGCTGGTTCAAGCTTCTCCTCAGCTCTTTGCAGTTCCCTTTAAAGGGAAAGATGCACTGAGCTGCGTTCCACAACTTAAGGTCTGGACTCCTCCTTCCACGAGGTGCAAAGTGACATAGTTCCTTTAATGAACATGGCCCGGAAGTGCAGGAGAAGGCCACGTTCCTAACGCCGCCCAACTTTTTATCTAAACTGACTGCAGGGCTTCATGATTCCGAAGTGTTCAGGTCATTCACGGAGTGGGCGTGGCCCTTTTCTGTGTGTGTCCCCCAATCAGCAGATGCCTGTTGGCCCCGCCTCTCACCCCATGACTCCGCCCAGCCCCAGCACCAACACCAGCAGCAGCAGCAGCAGCAGCACAGCGGGCTGGGAGCAGCTCAGCAAGACCAACCTGTACATCCGGGGCCTGCCCCCGGCCACCACCGACCACGACCTGGTCAAGCTGTGCCAGCCGTGAGTACGCTTTCACCCTGCTCTCACTCATCATCAGCTCTGAACTGACGCCTGTGTGGAGGTCCGGGCCTGGATTCAGATCTGATTACCATTTTTTACATGCTACAGTCTTGCTATAAATAGTGGTTTGCACCCCTACAAGTAGTTCGAAACTTGTAGGGGTGCACTGGCTGTGCATCAGACTGACATGAGAAATGGCAGAAATGCGCTGTCAGCGATTGACCAGTAATGTTTATTACGTGCTTATTCCTGATGTACTGCTTCAGCTGTGTAATATGTTCCGTGCTATTGTAGACAGAGCTACAAGGCTAATGCAAGTTTCCACTGCTCTCTGAGAAGATTTGCGCATGGTGCCTTTTGTAGTCAAAGAAACGTCTTAAAAATGAGTCAGAAATTACTTCGGTGACACTCACATTGTATACCGAAACGTTTAGTCTGTTCATGGGTGTTATTTATGGTCCTTTGTAGTTGCCATGGGAACTGACGTTATTGTGATATGTAGACGTTCCACGGAATCCAGTGCTGACGTCACACATTTCAAAATAAATCGAACAATGTTCCTTTCATTTTTACTACAGGTCATGAGTAAAAATAAACATTGTGTGCTGTGAATAGGACATATTGAAAAGTTATTTTAAAGTAACATTTAGGAGGGGATTTTATTCTCTACCTCGTATTCGCTCCGATATCAAATACAGAAGAAGGAAATCAAATCTCAAAGTTTCACGGTTGGTACAAAAGTACACAATGAAAGGCTTCACCTGGATTTTATTGATTCCTGTCCTTGGAGCTAGGCTTTCATCTGATCCCAGACCAGTGCTGTGGTATGAATGTTAAAAAGGTTCATTTGCACCAAGCAGGGCTGATCCTGTAAGGCTCCAAACAGCAGGTCCAGGCTGTGAGTACACCTATTCACCTGAGAAACCCCTGGCCTTTTCCAAACAATGGGATGAATGGTGCACATGCAGGGTGTGTGTGTGTGTGTGTGTGTGTGCGTGTGTGTGTGATTGAAGTGCGGGTGAAGGTTGACAGAAGAGTCACAGTTTAATTAAGAGATGAGAAACAGTCTCAATCTGGAGAGCGGCAGCAGCAGTGGCGGGGAGGGTGGTGTGTGAAATGGAGGAGCGGTGAGCGTGTAGGCGTGCAGGGGTGTAGGCGTGCAGGGGTGTAGGCGTGTAGGGGTGTAGGGGTGCAGGCGTGTAGGGGTGCAGGCGTGTAGGGGTGTAGGGGCGCAGGCGTGTAGGGGTGTAGGGGTGCAGGCGTGTAGGGGTGTAGGGGTGCAGGCGTGTAGGGGTGCAGGCGTGTAGGGGTGCAGGCGTGTAGGGGGTGTAGGGGTGCAGGCGTGTAGGGGTGTAGGGGTGCAGGGGTGCAGGCGTGTAGGCGTGTAGGGGTGAGGGGTGCAGGCGTGTACAGGCTGACGGTGTGTGTGTGTATAGACTGGCTGACGGTGTGTGTGCGTATAGACTGGCTGACAGGGTGTGTGTGCGTATAGACTGGCTGACAGGGTGTGTGTACAGTGAACTGGCTGAGGCGCAGGCTGCTGCCGGCTCTGTATGAAGCGTTATGTGTTACTGTGCGTCTGACCTCTGCTGAAAGGCCGCTGGAGTGACTCTGACAGCACATGTTGTCCCCGCCCGGCTTTGCAGTGCGTGCGATCCCTCTCACAGAGGCCTCACGCATGTGTGGGCAGAGGCAGGGCACGGGGGGGCGGGGCACGTGCCAGGGCCGGGGCAGAGCGGGTTATGTTTAGCAAGCTTTGAGGCCACGCGAGCATCTAAAAGAGCCCATCTGTCAGAAAGATGCCCGTCGCTGGTACTGCATAAGGGAGGCTGGAGGCAGGTTCACTCATTTTCCAGTAAAATCATGCAGGAGGAAAATGGAGCAAACCTTTTGTGGAAAGCAAGGAACTGCATGTTCTCACATCTCAGCTATAGGAAGTGATGAGTCATTCAGGTACTTATGTATTTTTTTAGGTATGTGATGCATTTCAGCTGAATGAATAGCAGCACGTTCGTGTCCAGCCTGGTTTGGAGATATATAAGCCTGCTGTGTGCTTATGGTGGGTGAAAGCGGTATGCTAGCTAACTGTTTCCTCATTCAGAAGCAGGAACTGAACCCGCTTTAGCTTAGTAAGCAGTATCAGCCGTACCGATCTCTGTGTGAAGGAGAGAGAGGAGAATGCCGTGCTTCTCTGTGTCAAAGGCAGCGCTGAGGTCAAGAGAAACCAGGGCAAACAGAGCTGTGGGGTCAGAGGCAGGATGAAGGTTCACAACCTTCAGCAACACTCTGTCAGTCCTGTTAGGTTTTTACAGACTGACTGGAATGTCTGAATTGTTTTCAAGTAAAATGGCTGTGCGGTTTAATTGCCTCAGTGTGTTTGAGTGTCTTTGAAAGGGAACAAGAGAGTGAAGATTAGCCTGTAGGCGCTAGGATTGTTTGTGACTTTGCTTGCTGGTGCAACAGTAGCAACTTTAAAGCCTGAGTGGAACATAAGCATGAATTAATAATTTGATCCGCGCGTATAAAAATCATGCAAAATTACAAAAATTAATGAGAACAGTTTTTTATTACAGCAGCTTTCTCAGTCATAGCAATTTAACAGAAGTCAATGCACTTATAATGAACTTATAATCCTCTTCTCTTGGGCACAAACTTTGCAGTATTTGTAAGAGATGGAGACACGATTCTCTGCTCGGAACTCCTCTCAGCCTGTCAGCAGGTGGGGAAATGAAAGCTGAGCTCATGTTTGTGTGCAGATTGAAGCAGCAGCATTATTCCATCTGAGCTCACTATGTGAAAGGTGTATACAGCACGCACAGTGCAAATAGACTGGAGACCACACAGCTAAAGTTCTTCACATTTGTTGAAAGAAAAAGTCAATATTTTCGGCTAAAACCATTGAACTGAGATTCTAATTCAACTAGTATGAGGCCAGCTGCTGCATATTCAGTTATACGTGGCCATGCGGGCCACCTGATTCTGTTCCATTCAGTAATCACAGATTTTACACTTCCCTAATTTTGAAACTTACACTGCATGTCAGCATAAACCCCAGCGATTCCACAGAAGCCAATTTGTAGATGTGAAAAGCACACATTATTGCACTGTTCGTCAAAGGCTTAACCAAAAACCACTCCCACTAATCTGACTGCCCGTAAGCAGTCAGCGAGAGTGGGGACTTCCAGGTCAATATTCATTTAGACATTCAATAGTGTCATTCAATTGTGTCATTCTGCTTTAAGCAACTGTTAGGGAAGTGAGTTTTGTGTTGTGTAATGTGTGTAAAAGAGGATGAATGCAGTGGTTTAACCATGGTAACAGTTTAACACGGTAACCTTTAATGGCACCTAGGTTCGTTCCATGGGAAAATCTAACCCAGGTCAAGTGTTTGGTTGGCCTTCCCAAGCAACTGTAAATAATGGAGGGCCTTTATTTGTGAGTGATATTGTGATATTGTGAGTGATACAGCCAACTAAATGCTGTCCCTGAGGTTCGTTTTCAAATACTTACTGGCTATTTCCAGAAAATGACAAATTCATTTCATGCCGTAATTAGAGCTGTGTGTTAGATGATCATTTTGAGGGGTGATTCCCGAGTGGCTCAGTCAGCAAAGGCACACACCCTGAGAGCAATCCCACAGCCCAGACCCCGGCTCAGGCCTGAGCCCTGCCGTTCAGCCAACAGTGACCAGGGGTCTGCAGCACTGCATTCCCCTCCTTTGCAGCCCCAGGGTTACCCCTGTTGTTCATAATGTTGCGTTTACCCATTTTTAAAATTCCCTTTCCCCCTTAATGCAACACTGTTTTAATGGAATCTACAACGGTGGCCTTTTCTCACTGTGATAACCAGTCACTCAGGACCGCCGAAGTGAGACAGATGCAATCTTCCAATATGCAGTGGAGTGGGTGCTTACTGGAGGATAGGCGCTATTCCACCGATGTCATCAGCGAAACCTGCAGGTGTTTAACAAATCAGCAAGACAAGGAAGCCCTGGGAGACCTGCACACCCTGTGTGTCCAGCAAAGCCGATTTGTTCTCCTGCAGTGGGATCCCGCTCATTGTTATTGAATGACGTCTGACCTTTTTTTAACACTGCGTTTTCAGTCTGCTCCGTTTCAGACGTGCCCTGGGATGTGCCAGCCCCCCACGTGCTCAGGATTGGGCCTTTGATGTGGCCTCGGCGTCCGAGGTTCACATGGCAGTGTCCCGAGCAGTGAATGCCTGTGGGCTGTGGCAGTTTGGCTTGTTACGTTTGGCAGCTCACCTTCAAAAATAAGCAAAGTGGAAAAAAATTGGCAAATAGGAGACAGACACGACAGGTCAATTTCTGTTCTCATAATGCATTCATTCTCTGCCTGTTGAAGGCAGGCCAGGTATGAAACGCCATGGTGTTGCTTCTCATACACCACCTTACTGGCATGAAAATCAGTACTGGGGTATGACCATCGCTGTCACCGTCTTTGTTGGCAGGAACACCAAACTGGCAGCATGTCCATGTCGTATACACTAGCGATATATGATAGGTATACTGATGTCACAAAATTCAGAGGCACAAGGTGTCAGCCAGCATCTGTGAATCCCTCCCAGACCAGCATCACTGAGTCCTCGCAGACCAGCATCACTGAGTCCTCCCAACCAGCATCACTGAGTCCTCCCAACCAGCATCACTGAGTCCTCGCAGACCAGCATCACTGAGTCCTCCCAACCAGCATCACTGAGTCCTCCCAACCAGCATCACTGAGTCCTCCCAACCAGCATCACTGAGTCCTCCTGGACCAGCATCACTGACCCCTACTAGACCAGCTCTGTCTTTATGCTGAAAGCTTGTTTCCTAGTAAGCTTCCCCATCAGCTTCTGCTGCAGGCCTTTTTCGCTCTAGGTTTGATGCTCTACACTGAACTCCAGGGTGTGTTTCTGGGGGCATCCCCATCAGATTGTAAAGTAGAAAAGAAAGAGTCTATTGATGTAATGCATTTATCACCCATTACTCAAATACATCTGTTTGTGATGCGTGCCTTAGTTAACCCTGAGGAAGGAACACAAATCATACAATAATAAGATAATACCAAACCTGGGGTTACCCTGCTTTGGATCCCAGCTGGAGCTTCACTTCAAGCAGTGTTCAGTGTTCAGAGGCCATGATCTGTCTGGTTGGTGTAATTCATTTAGCAACCCTGATTTAAATATCTCTCTATGACGGACGCCTGTGTTCAGTAAGTGCTTTGGAAAGAACCTCAAAAATCACACAAATTCAAACATAAATGACTGTGCATAACAGCAAATTGGCTCTATGACCCACATTCTCAGTCACAGATATTTTTTCCATTATGCTGTGTTAAGTGGTTGTGGAGAATGTGCAGTAACACCTTTTCAGCACCCTTCCAGGCCAGGTGAACGCGTTTTCCACGGGCTGTAATTTAATTCCGCT